>JAPYZS010000321.1:0-95213 GCA_030522925.1 Trissolcus japonicus | reverse complement strand
GAACTTAAACAAACCGGGCTGTCAAAAAATAAAACGAGGAGACATGAATTGGCCGCGGATCCAACTTCAGGGTGTCATCAACTTTTTAAAAGGTGGATGAACAAAGAGTTTGGTTTCAAGTTTTCATAATTAAAAATTAATTTGAAAGTGCAATTGAGTGATATTAAAGTTAACTTTTATTCAAGAATTAAGGTTTGTTTGCATTGGTATAGTTAGATTAGTTATAAAATAATAACTGCGAAATATAATTCCAAGGGTAAATTAATCGTGTACACAAAGTTTACATTTATTCTAATCGTTATGCCATCAATCTCAATTGTCCCCCGGTTCCCCAGTCTGACATCAACTCGCAACAATGCCCCAATGACAGACAAAGCTTTTACCCTGCGAATCGCCGCATCTCAACGATGAAACGTGCGCGCCGGGGTTTTATTGAATTATATTATAATACTTTTGCTTGAGTAATGCGCGTGCCCTTAAGTGCTTTTAATGCAAAACGGAAATCCGTTAACTGATGTCGCGCAAAATTATCCACAATTTCTGTTCCTTTCATCACCGCAAATTAAACCAAAATGAGAACAAAAAGCAAGATGATGGAAAAAAAATTTTTTTTTTAAATCTTCAAAAAATTTGCTTCTTTCCAATTTCACATCTCTGTTTAAAATAATTCAATTTGTAAACAATTTATAAATCGAATTTTGATCAAATTTCATCTGATCAATAAATCAGAAGATTTTTTTATTATGCGAATGTTGTTATGCCTAAAGACGTTAGTGTGGATTCTTTCTCGATGACATTGACTCCGTGGTGATGTGTTTGCGTATGTATGTGAAGGGGACACGGCGGTTTGTTCGTTTGTTCGGCCGACGTGTCCTTTGGTGGGCGTGGTTGCGCGCGTGAAATGATTTATTTCCAGCGCTCCTTGGCGGCAAACGCTAACTGCCGAGCGTCGTCGTCTAAACGCCCGGAGTCCTGCATTAATCGTAATGCACTCCGCTTTATTATTGATATGAATTTGCGGGCAAACTTCAACTCACGCGTCCCTTCATTTTCGTTCAATCTTTTCATACAAAGGGAGAGTCCTAATTTGTTTCTCCATCCTATCTCAAACCAACGAATTTGCAAGGTCAATTCAAGGTCACACAACGGGAAAAAAAGAGAAAACAAAATTGGGGTAAATTATGTCAAAATAAAGGGAGATATTATGATTGTCAACTTTTTTTAGTTACGTTTGTATATAATATTGACGCGCAATTTGACGGCGAGGCAGAAAAGTGAGCTGGCATAAGGCATGCATCTTGTGGGCGTGACTCCATATGTCCGCGTAGAGGCACAAACTCCTGTTACGCCGTGCGCTATTATTCGGCGTGTAACATATATGTACAATAATACATAGATCATGGCTAATTCGTTTAGCTTCAAATAACGCGATGTGTTGTGCGTGATATATGTATAGAAAAAAAAATAATGCACCTGGGTGTACACGCGAGTTTCACCAACTGTCTGACTGCGCTTTTTACGCCTCACGACACCAGGTGCACTCTCATTTATGTTTACTTTTTTGAACTATTGTCACACAGATAGTTACACGAAACCTTTTCCTACGGTCAAAACGAACGTTTTTCTGCATTTCTGCAAGTTTATCCGTTTCATTTATCATTTAGAATAGATGATTGAAAAGTCAGAGTTGATTTTTTGTTACATGCAGATTTTACTCTTTCTATGCAGATTTCACTCTCTACATCTTCACAATTTTATCAGATAATTTTTTGTTTCGTTGACTAGACTAAAGTTCTACATCATATACATCAACTTTATTACCATTATATTTTCAAAAACTGTACAACGCCAGAGAACGAGAAAATAAAACGGAAACATTTTCGTTTACTGTTCCAGGATACAAAGTGAAAATTTATTTTCATTATTTCCCAGTTTCCAATCTCAAGTTTCTCATAATCTCAAACACACATCTTGGTGTCTTTACACTATAACAAACTCTCGACATTTGAATTTGAAAATTTACTCATTCAGTTTGATTGGACTTAATCTAGGTTATCTGGAGGACAAAGTAGGAGAGGTCGAAGAAGACGCAGGCGGCGAGAGCGGCGACGAAGAAGACGACGAAGACAACGCAAGCATCGAGGATGATGACATCTGAGTCGGCACATTGAAAGCTCGCATAGTCCCCGTGGACGAAGTGAACGCCAGGTGTCCCTGGAGCAGATCCGGGTGAGCAATTTTGTTCGGCATCCTGGCGTCGGTGGGATGAGCGGGTATTGCACTGATGAGGCCCATGGGTCTGGATGCGACCGAAGCCGTGACCGATCCCTGGGGCTGGCACTTCTCCAGATGATGATGGTGCGATCTGACGGCAAGTCTGCTCACATGCACCGGGATCGGCACGACGATCCGAGAAGAATTGAGATTATGCTGGGCGCCGCCATTGGAATTGTGACGAGCCGACGCGGAACCGGATCCGCTGCTGCCGCTGAGACCAGCTTTGACTCTCTTCCACTTGGCTCGACGGTTTTGAAACCAGATCTTGACCTGGACCTCGGACAGCTTGAGCGCGTGCGCGATGTGGGAGCGCTCGGTCAAGCTTAGGTACTTTTTCGCATGGAACTCCCTCTCGAGTTCCAAGAGCTGTTCCGAGGTGAAGGCCGTCCTTCTTCTGCGAGCCTTGTTGCTGTTGCAGGAGGAGGAGCTGGTTCCGCAGTTGGTACGCGAGCTCGAACTGCCTTGGAAGTAATTCTTTTTCGAAATTTCGAGAAAAGAGTCGTTGGCAGTCTCGTCCTCGCTGTCTGTCGATAATCGGCCACTCTCTGATCCTGCAACAGGCAGAGTTATATGCTCAAGGGTTTTACCTTGCAGGCTATAAAAAACATTTTTCAAACTTTATTTTTGCATTTCAAATATTTATTTAAATGTTGATCAATTTGATCAAGTTGATCGAATTAAAAACATTTTATACATAATTTAAAATTCACAAAAAAGATAGCCACCGTTGAAGATAATAGAGAACTAATTATTTTGTATAATATATACAGGTGTATTTAAAAAAATTGTTTCGACTCTTTCAGATTTAATCGCGTAAATTTTGTAGAGACAAATTTATAAGATCTGCAATCGTGCGATTAGATTTAGAGCTAGGTACTATTTTAATGAAAATTTCCGATCGATGGCCTCGTTTAAAAAATCATTTTTAATTCCAACGTACAGCCTACTTTTTAGTCAACGTTCGAGACTAGTTAGTTTGATGAATTATGTCCAAGGTAGGCGAGGCGTTGCCAAGCGTGGCTGGATTATCTCATTAAAATTGGCACCTCCGGAAGTAATTATCAACGTTAATAAGCTAATGCACCGTGCGATATTTTTGGCACGACGGTTAATTTTTAACGAGCTCTATATTTATTCCCGTGCTCTTAATTATTAAAAATCGTGCACGTGGGATGAGCCGAACATGAGATCAATTTTGTATAAGGATACCCGGATACGTTATTAAATTTATCATAATACAATACGAACGGCGTTTATGAATATAAAGTTCATTAAAAATCTATCGTAAAAACAAATCTCGAAAGATAATTGTTTTTGACAATATTCCAATAATTGTGAGGGAGACATGAATCGATAATTGAAATTGACATTCTAACGTTAATCATAAATCTTTGTCGATTCACGGAATAGAGCGTCGATTAAATTACCAAATTTATTGATACCGACGTCATCGGTGTTTGAAATTTTGGCAATAACATCATCAAAGGGACGATTCAACGAACAAATGAATTTCGCATACGAATTTCGTCGATGGCGCAAGATTACACGCGCCGCCAAAGTTGCGGTACGATAATTGTTCATGCATTCCACCGTCGCCTCGGCGTACGTGATCGTGACTCGTACCACTTTTAGGACTCTTAGACGTTCCCGGTCGTTTATCTCAACATTTTGTTTCACCTTTCCCGGATCTTTCTGTCGAGTTTTGCCAAAATCAACGTTTTGATCTACACAAAAATTCTTCATCATGTTTTTCAAAACTTCATTATTTTCAATCATACTAAAAGTTGACAATTCAACAAAATTTTTTGTTGGACAATTTAATTTTAAGAAAAAATATAAATTTTGTTCAAAGATTTATAATTTGAACAAATGATATAATTTATAGGGACAAGATTTGATGTTTGATTAAAAAATAGGTATAAAATGAGATGAACAAAAACCTTGTTGGGATTTGGAATTGTGATCATGACTAGGCGAAGCTGGAGATGTGCTTCCGTCGTCATCGCTGTCGGTCAAATTGGCGTCCCGTTGAGAGACCGAGTGCGATCGGTATACTCCTTGAGTGTGATTCACACCAAAGTTCAAGTGTTGTGACATATGGTTCTGACGACCAGATTGGAGTGGAAAAGTTGCCGTCGATAAGTGTGCTGGCAGAATAGGACCATTCGGTACGCTCCCACTGTATATTCGCATCGGCAGCCAAGAATTATAAAAGTTCAGAGGCATCGTAAGACCTGCAAAAGAAAGATCTCTTATGTAATTTTATTAAAAAATTAATTTCAATAAAAAAATAATATTTAACAATTTTTTTTTATTTTATTATGTTACATTAAATTTTTGTTTAATAAAAACATCTTGTCCAAATTACATACTTGGCAAACAGTTGGAGACCGAAGTGAGGGGTTGAAACTCCAGATCATCCTCGATTTTCTTGTTATTGTTATCAATCTGCCCATTATCAGCATCTCCAATTTTAACGTCTAGATTTTTTCGTTTGTTGCTGCCAATGATGCTCTCAATGCTGAAAGGCTTGGGTGTTGATCGTAGCTTTGACTCGACCAATTTCAATTGCTCCGAATTAAAATCGACAGGTTGCGTTTCTTCTAAGGTGGATTCCATAATGTTGAGGGACGAACTAATTGTGATCCATTTTTAACTCACTCTGTGGGCACATTTCACCTCATTATCCACGTCGATTCGAGTGTTGTAAACTTTTTATTTTTAAACCTTTTGTGATAAAAATATTTCGTTGATGTACACTGGTTAGTACATTTTTATCATTTAAATTGCACAGTCCACTCATAGGATCTGCACTCATTTTATCGTTCGTTTAATTAAAAAGTCGATTGGTCAAACATTTTGTTTGCATAATTTGTAATTCTTTAAATAATTTTTTTTTAAATGTTTTTTCAGTTGTTGCAAATTGCTAAATTTGTTTATTTGATTGAAACTGAATCATATACATTAATTAACCCGATGATATCATATTTTGGTTTTTAAATTTGTTCCAACTGAAAACCGTTTATTAATTAATAAATGATCTGAATACGGTATATTAAATTGATTTATTACATTGAAATAGCTTTTCACCGATCGGCTTTCGAATTCAACTCACAATTATCGACTCCATCAAGTAATGTAATCAATAATGAACTGCAAATTATATATTTAAAGGTATCAACTGATCAATTTCATTTAGCTAAATTTAAATGTTGAAAAAACTATGACTTGTTCACCTGTTGAATATATGCTATTGTTACATTTTTAGAAACGATAACATAAATTCAATTGTTGTGGTGTACATAATTTTGAACATTATTTTTTGTATAAAAACAATTTTTTAAACAATACTACAAAAATTGTAAAAACGTAAAACAAACCAGATTATAATTTATACAATAATCACTATAATTTATAGTTTCATTTATGATGCACCTTGAAAACACCTTGGAGTTTCAACTCATGTCTTGACTCACAAATCACTTAATCAATTTATAGATCAACTCAAATCTTCATCTTGTTACTTTTAAAAAAATTGTTTCGACCACACACTCGTTGAATTTGATCAATCCTTACGAAATCACTAACTGAGTTTCAAACTAAAAAAAACAATCACTAAGAGTCACACCAATAAAACCGCTCCGGAAAATGCCATTCAATTTCGCAAATAATTTCCGGTTAATTGTTTAATCTCTAATTTCACGAAAACAGTCGCAAACATCCCGGTGTAAAAGTTGCGACTTGTTCGAGGGTCCTTGCGAGTGTCGGGTCAGTGAACAACTGATTTTGCCAAGTTTGAGTCGGTTCCCAACGCCTGTCATGTTTAGCGACTCGGATGGTCCGCGGGCGGGACGAAATTAATCCCCGGGCGTTGATTCGCCGACCGTCGACGAATCGCGAGCCAGCCACCCTTCCTCTTGATGATTCGCGAGAAGACACCCGCGGCGCCATATTGTTTATTTTCTCGCTTGTATAATCATCATCCATTGCAGTGTCGGATTGTTTCAATTTATCGATGCTCACTCGCTTAGTCTCAATTAGATACAGCGGAAATAATGCACGAATAAGCGTTTACTTATTGCACCGATAACTGTGCGTCCATTGTTCCCGGAGAGATTCTTTTCAATCCGTCGATGCGTGAGATGAACTTAAAAAATCAACACCGGAAATAAATTATTGTCTTATCGCCTTAATGATAAGAAAACAAATTAATCAAATAATTACAAACAATCATAATAATCACACAATTTTTATGTAGTCATTTTAAAATGCTCAAATCGAGTTTTGATTAAATCATTTCAACAATTTAAACATTTAAAAAAATGCTTTCTTAATTTTTATCGTCCCAAAATATAATGTTGTAAATTAAATGTTTATCTTGACATTTATTCAATTTTAAAATGTACAAAATATTTTCTAAATGTTCAATAACAAATTGAAGAATTTACTGTTAAAAATATTAGTAAAATATGTCATTATGAAAATGAGTTGAATCCTATCTAAATTAGCATCGTGTAAGCGCAGCGCACTTTTTTTATCATTACAGACACGCGTGTCTAAAATTAGAACTTGTCACGGGGTACAAATTTCTCTCGGGACTGTCGCGCTCATGCTCGCACTTGACTAATTAGTTTAGAGACCAAAAAAAAATTGAAAAAGAAAATAGGAACTCAAAATGCGTTTACGCATAAAAAACGATGTCAAGTTACGAGTGAAAGAAGTGACAGGAACAAATGCTCAGACAGTTCTAAATCTTATACCCCCTTAAACAGTCGGCATCTTTCGTTTTATGCTCATATAAATGCTGTTGATATACTTTATTTTGACGTGAAAGATGTATCGCTAGCTCTTTAGCGGTGCAATTTTTCCACACTCCAAAATGACAAAGTTAATATTTGTATACACAAACTGAATCATAAACATCATATTTTTTATATTATTTTTTAACACTTCAATATTTTTATTTAATATTTTCTTTTTCATTTTGTATTAAATCTTTAATTTTCCATTTTATAAGTTATTTTTGCAATGTTGACAAAAAAGTTCTGTAACCAAAATTTGTTATTTAATTATAAAGTTAATTAAAAAGTTTTATGTTTGAATTTAGAGTTAAATTTTTAAGCTGGTTTCTAAAATGAATATAATCATTCTCGACTATTTTTAGAATTATTTTTGTACATACAAATTTGTAATCATTAATTTGCAAGCAGACGATGCGTACTTCTTAAGCGGTGCATGCATCAACGCGTTCATTTCATGGACAATTGAAAACATGTCTCTTTTAGGGCCGACGATTCGAAAATATACTCGTGACACATTACTAAATCTTTGCCCAAACTGTTTTGCGACTGCACGCATATCATTCATTCTTCCCGTTGTTCGGCCCCGAAATTTTGCAGCTACTTAGATGCGTGATTATACTCCGATCACTATAACTTATAATAAATCATTTCATTATAAATTTTCCGCTCTAATAAACAATTAAATATAAAAATAAAATAAAAATCGTTAATTTATTAAATCAAAAACTTGTTTATGCAAAAATAAATGAATGATGGAGTTGAAATTTGTACATACAGAGGGTGTTGTTTTCACACTTTAGAAAATATACAACCATCAGACCAGAGAATGTGATGGGCAAATTGTAATATGAGTAGTTTGGAAGTTTTGTGTGAAGCCAAGCGTGGGTAATGAAGTTTTGACAGAATTATTTGCACCATCTTTCGGCAAACCTGACGTATCCGCCGATTTCTTTGTTCGGTCCCGTTATGCGTCACGACGTTTCCGAGTATTTAGGGTGTAACTGTGGATTCCGCGAGAAGCGCTGAATACCAAATCGTCTGATGCACCAAGAATATCGAATTTGACTCGATGCTTATGAATTTATGCATGCGCGCGTGGGAAATACGCCGAGACGTTTAATATATAAATATATGTGGAAGCGCGTAAAATGCACTTTGCTCCATATAAATCACGTCGCTCGGTTCATATATTTATGGCCATTTTTGCTTTGCGATCGATTGTGCGCCTGTATCATGGGGAGTAAACGTCATAACGATTATCGTGCGATCCAACAAATTTTATATCTCGTTCGACATATTAACTTTGCATTTTTTTTGCACCGTTGTTAATTTGGCACGGCGTAATAAACAATTTTGTTCTTATTCTGTAATATTTATTAATATTACATTTTAAACAGACACATTTTTTTCAAAATTTTAGTCTGGTGTACTTTTGCAGAATACTTTTTTGGGTTATCGGTTAATGAATTCGAGCAATTTTAAAGTGACCGTATCCTTTGATCAAATATATAGACGAAAATACATATAATATTTCATTGTGGCGCATTATTGACGGCGGTTAATTATAGCGCGACAACCCGGCAATTAAATTTATCGATTTTCCATCCGCAAAGAAGGTCAATTATATTTGTGTGATTGACCTTTCATAAAAAGTATACAGTTCGATTTTATAATGAAACAATATAAAAAATGTCCGTGTTCGATTTCAATTCAACACCATATTTTACCTAATCTGATTGATTCAAACTTGAATGCAAAGTGAAAATTAATTATTTAGATTAGATAGAAAGAATCTTACTTATTTTAATTGTACGAATTCAATCTTATGGATTTAACATAATTGCAGATGTTATTCTTTTTTTTTTATAAGCAGAGTTTTCTTGTTTCATTATTTGAAGTTGAGACCCCAAAAACGAAGGTGAAATTATATATAAATGAGGATCTAAACCATTTTAATAACAACCAATCCAGTATAAAAATATGATGTGTGGACGACGTAAAACCAAATCTTTTAAAGAATCGTCGACGACATGTTCACGACGCGCCGACGATGCGCTGTGGAGTAGGATTCTCGTCTCGTTGGCTGATCGTCGACGCGTCGTTGACGAGACTTAGTCGAGTCGTTGGTGACATTAATTAATTTTTAAAAAATAAATGATTTTTTTTGTTAAAACATAATTTTTTATTCTAAAAAAATATTAGTATGATTTAAAAATATTCAATAACAGAAATTTTGTTCGTAGAAAATAAATCAAATAAACAAATAATAAAACGTTAGTGGTACAATTTATTTTGTATCATCCTAATGAATTTCTTTATTCAATTTATAAGCATTAATTCATTTAGTTGATTATATTTTCAGAGCAAAAAGTTCAATTACAATTTATTTTTTAATTGCGTAAAAAATACACTCAGATTGATATAGCGTTGTAAAAAAATTGTTAGTAACAAATAATAAATTAAAAATTATGAATTAAAAATGCAGTTTTTTAAATTTCATTTAATTTATGTAACAAAGTTTGGAATTAAAAGAGAAATAAGGTAAACATTTTATTTGTACAACAAAAAAAAGGAGCGTGAATTAATTCATGTGCATATCTCGAGGTTCCCCCGTGCTGAAGCGCTAAAAGCTGGCAAAATTAAAAAGCTAAACTATTAAAAGCTGTCTTAGTCACTCTTAGTTGATATTCCAGCGAAAATTGAAAGATTCGGGGGTATACAGCTTAAGAGGTGAACACAGCTCCGCCTTTAGAGCCGTTAGAGCTTTAGAGGAGAAACCACCCGTAAAATTCAAAGAGGAAACTTGAGCTTGACGTCGTAGACGAATCTTTGACTTGATTATGCTAATCAAGTTATTCCACTGTTAACTCTGTTTACAGTGGAATAACTATATCGCATAATCACTTCTGAGTGTTTGGCTTTACATCATCTTTGAGAACAATGCACGCTCGCTTTTCTACATAAACTAGATTGGCCCTGGGAAAATGTATAATTTATTCATTTCCGATTTAATTAGATAAATAATTGTTCAAAATATCTCATCTGTATCTTCTGATGAAATTCATTCGATTATAAAAACAATATTTCACTTTTAATTAATACTAAAATTTTTATTGAAAAAATGTTTCTTTTAATTTGGCTACAATTTTCCGCCATATTTTTGTAGGTTATGTTGATTTTAGAAAGACCAATGAGAAGACGAGTACAACAAATTTGTGACCAACTTCAGTTAAAAAAAATTTAGACAAATTTTATTTATTCGTCTAAAAATTGTTTCGTTTTTTAGAAGCAGAGTCCGCGGAAACATTTCATTGATTAAACTGTGAAAAAGAGGATGAATCGGTGACGCGAACTTTTCACAGTTAACGCGCGTGACTAAATATTCAGATATAAAACAATCATCCGAAAAAATTGTATTCATGGACCGAATCGATTACGAATTGGTGTGCGTGGGTGCGATGTGTCTATGCGCGTATACATACATTATGCATCGCGAGGGTCGAGTTAACAATAGAAACGTCATGTGAATCGTATATTTGTAATGCTTGTCATCCGAGAGCAATTCCCGAGCAGAGCTCTCTTCTCTTCTCATATCCAGTCAGTGCTTTGACGTGATAGCATAAATGCAGATACGCGCGAGGGGTTAAGCGAAATAAGAGGGCTATATAGTGTGCTGATACCCCCGTGACTGCCCATCAACAGTCGTCACACCAATTATGGTTGTTAATATTCAAACACAGTTTTCAAATCAGGCTCGTACTTAAAACCCAAACCACGTGGTTTCGAAACTTATCTACATACTTTTCCCCCATTTTTCGCCACGTTAATTGAATCACATATTTTTTTATATAAAAAAAAAGTATTGATCAATTAATTTTGAGTATTAATATTAAATTGCATAATTGAATTTTTATTTCGTTTATTAGATTCATTTTTTGTCAATTAGGGTCAACCGGGGTAATTGTGACGGCTTGGGGTAATTGTGACACCCCGAACAACTTTCTCGAATTTTGAAATTAATGTGTTTTAAAATAATGTTGTTAACTATTGGTAGATAACAAACTTGTACAGACAAAGAAATGTTACGAATAAAATGAATTTCAATTAAAAAATCAGGGTGTCATACTTTAACCCAAGTGTCTAACAATTACACCGGATGATCCTATTTGACTTTTATAAATTGGTCCAAAATAAATAATTTATACATTTCATAAATTATTTTTATTAGTAAATGAAAAATAATTCGATTATGCAAATTATTGATTCATTGCTTAACAAAATCTGCGATTGCAAATTTTTTCATTTCATTTAAATGAAAATTAAATTATAGAAATTGAACGAAATTATACTTTTATAAATTATACTTCCTTTAATATTTATGATGAGAAACAAAACTGCTCTACAATGGAAGCAAATTGAAATCAAATCCGGAGCTAGTTTGAGATTGCTAGTTCCCCACAGACGGTTTATCATGTGTCAACTCCCCCGAGAGTATCTCTTGCTTTTCATTTCAGAAACAAAATGTTACTATTAAATAAATGGGGTTTAATATTTTCTTTTGCAAATAAACTGAAATTCATTTGCTGTTTAATTTGTTAGCTGTTCATTGCCAAAAGTATAACTTAAAATTTGACCAATTCTTTTACAGTGTGTAAAAATCATAATTCGTCAAGTTGAGTTTGACAAAATATTCAAGATTGAAATAACAGAAACATGTTTGCTTTCTTGCAGATTTACAAATCATGCTCACAATTTTGTTGGATATTAAATAAACATCAAATAATATTACATAAACGAAATTAACAAAATTGTATCTTTGAATCGCAGCTTATCAAGTGTATACTCAGAGCATTTTGTAACAAGTTTTTTTTCCGGTAACAATTTTTATCTTATACAATCTTGAGCGGGATTCAGCTCTTGTTCCATGTAATGTACTTTCAGATTAATTTACTGTCTTTGCACGTTTGTCTTCTTGATGAACTAGCAATAAACATTTGTGAAAAAGTGCAAATTTCAACGAATTTATTTAAACATTTAATACCAAATTATAGTTTTATATTTTTGGACAGATCTGATACAGTATTTATTTTTAACAAATATAATTAAAATAATTAGCAGTTAAAGTCCAACTCCTTAGTGATATGCAACCCGACGAACAATATATGCCAAGTTCAAATGTAAAATTACAAATGAATCAAACATATTCAATTTGGTTCATTTTTTATAATTTTCGTTTCCATAAATAGTTTTTCTTGAAATTAAAAAATTTTACAAGAAAAATTTATTTCCATCTCAATTTTCTTCAATTAATTAACAATTTATTTTTATTTGCGATTTAATGTCTTCTTAGATTTTCATGCCTAAATTTACAATCTGAAGCATTTTATATTAAAAGACATGAAGCTTGTTACTTTTTTGGATTCTGTACAGTTGTTTTCATATTGCAAAAAACTAAACAATGAAATTTCAATTTTTCAGCAGACTTTTGTTTTAAAATTATATGCTTTTTTTAACTTTTGAAATTAGGAATTGTTTGTTCTTGAAATGTGAAACTCGTATAGGCATATTGAGTGCAATGTTCTACAATTGTACATCACAGTTAGGGAAACACGTACAACACCGCATAAAGGCGAGGTATTTGTGCTAGAGATGATAAGAAATATGCCCGTGACGTCAGGTCGTACAGGTATATGAACCAATGCAGAACAGACCTCCACGTCACTTGTTCTTAAACATTCGTTCAACGCACGTTTGTTTCCAATTTTTGCTCTACATTTTTTTTTCTTTCAACAATATTAATGAAACGCATTGTCCAGTCCGAAGTCAGTTGGGCCACCCGGAAATTGTTTCAGATTTAATATGGAAATTCAACAGGATCTTCATCTGTGAGTAAACAACATCTAATAAAAAAAACTCAAATTACAAAGTTGTATTATAATTTTTTAATTGCAAAAAACAATGAAAAGATAACAAAAATGAAAAATTGAAAAAATCGTCGACATAAAAGTACATTTTAACACCTTATCGTTTTTCTAAGTAGTTCGTTGAAGAATTAGTTTAAAATATTTTGTTTCAAAAAAGTTGTAAATTAAAAAAGGGGGTTTGAGAGAGGAACCTATTTTTTATTCATAAGGAATGTTTCGATTATCTGACCCTTATCATAAATTAGCAACAGCGTGTGCTTATTAAACTCTTTACAAGCAGACATACATTAGGAAACGTTGACTTAAAAAAATGATTTATCATTCAACTAGCGGTTACATAATCCTTGCAACACTTTAACGAACACCGGCGAGAAGAAAGAAAGGGGAAAAACAATATTTTTCAGATGTGCTTCATCTTTTGCGCTTCGTTACGGTTTTGCAGTCGTGGACAAACTTCGTCAGTCATGCAAAATAGTAAAAATCAACGAAGATTTATATTTTCCACTGTTTTATTTGACCGACTGTGTCATTAGAGTTTTGTGTAATTTAGTACGAGGCAGATAATTTTTTTGTTTCCAATATCTTGCCGAGGCATTAGAAAAGAATGTCTTATCAGTTATTTGAACAAGTTTTATTTAGTTCTTCTTGATTAAAATGAAATTGCTCACAGTACAAAACTGAAGGCAAGCAATAGTAGTTTTGTAATTTTTTGACTTAAAAAAATTGTTAATCTCAGTTCCTATTTTAGAATAAGAAATAATAAAATATATAAACAATATAATATAATATTTGATAATAAATTGAATGGCAATTTTAATGAATGAATAAAATGTTAATTAATTTATGAAATATTTTAATTTGAAATTAATTTGTGGATACAAATTTCCGAACAAGTCTATTTAGAGAATTAAAAAATCTTGGTTAGTAGATTAAGACGAGGGCCAATTATGAAAAATCAAAAAGCGTCTAATCATCTGAAAACAGTGCGTTATCATTTATGATTTTATCACGTGTCGCGGTGCACTGATCGCGAACAAAAAATCGCAATATTCCTCATGTCGAGACATAACAAAATAAACGTGAAACAAATGCGTCTACGAGACGAGAAAACGTTCACTGTAAGTACAGAAATTGAGTCGCTCTCATATCTTTACGAGTGCAAATACAAAAGATAGGAAATAAATGCTCGTCACATTTTGTTCGCTTGCAGTCTTGCATTATTGCGTAACGAAAACGCGCCAGACGCCAAGATCCTCATTTCCAACACCATTACAATAATAAATTACCAATTTATAAAGTTCACACGATTGAGAAAATTTAACTTTATAAATATTCAAAAAATATATATATATATCTATTAAAAATGATTCCCAAAATTTGGTGCTTCTGCAAAAATTGAATTTGCAAAAAGTCCTACTTTCTACTATATTTTTTTACAATAAATTTAAACTTAAAATAAAACAATTAAAATTGCTATTCAATAATATAATTTATTGTAAGAATAATTTTGTTTCTCGTTTATGTTTTATTCAAAAAAGTTATGAATATAGTTAATTGAATGACGATCTTAAAATATTCGCCAGGGGTGAACGTATTTCTAAAGAATGATTATCTAATATCGACAAAGAACACCTGTATCAATTATGAAAACACACACTGGCGCCTATAATAAGATGCAATCCATTTTTTACAATTTCAAATAGTTCTTTCTTTTTCGTACAATTTTTTAAAATGCTTATGAATACAACATTTTAACTGTAATTAAATATAAAAGAAAATCATTACATTTGTTAATTAAAATTCACCGTCAAAAGTAGCTTGAGAATTGCAAGCAAAGTATCTTGCATGGTATTTGCCTCTACTGCGTATTTTATATTTGAACAGCTTATCGTTGATAAGAGAATAAATTGCCGCGCTTTATTTTCGGTTTACCTGCCGAGTAATAGTGTTATCGATATAAAAACATATTGTAACTGATAATAATGGGACTGATAAAATTGAGCAACGTTTTCTAAAATGACTATGAATTTTTGTTCCTCTGTACAGAGTTTAGGCGAAAGAACATGGTTAGCGAAATGAGTATATTTAAAAATTTATCCGTTTCGTTTTTTTAGAATGGGAATAACCGTGAGTGGATTAGCATGAGCGATGAGCCGACGTGTTAACGATCGAAGGCAGTTATATTTGCAATGCAATCAGCCGGACGCTAAACGGTCCTCGCACTACCTTCATAACAACTCGGATCGCCGATCTCGTACTGGTTCTCATCTGAAGGCAAGCGCTGTGAAGAGAGCTATCCATCGACAGTATGGTAAATGTTAAAACTGTCATGGAGTTGCTCTCTTTGTGGACGTTGCCTAGTTCAACGTACTGGAAAAGTGTCGATGTTCTCCCCGCCCCCTCCCTTTTGATTAGTCGCAATTTCCTATTTAACCAAATCATTAGTGTAATCTAATCAATTATACATCTTTCCATATTACATACAAAATTCATTTTATTTATATTTTATAATGCTTTTAATTATATATATTATTATTATACTTATTGTATTAATCATCATGTAATTAACGAGGCTATATTATTTCAATCGAAGGTTCCTTGATCGAAGGTTGTTTGGTATAAATTTTCACGAGGTTTTGGTATTGGGCTGAAATTTGTTACGCTCATTGCTGTACTGTCCTGTCTGGAAAATTTAATGTTTGGTTTGTGAAGGTGGTGGTAATTTGGAAGCACCCTTGAAAGGAAATCAATTTGACCAAGCTGAGCCTAAAAAATAATATAGTTTAGCATAATCGGTGAATTCTTATTGGAAAAACGTTCATTAGAAAAAAAAATGAATAAAATGTTATAAAAACTGACGGATGGCTTATCACTCATATCCCTCCTGTGATTTTTGCTACCATAAATGATGGTGTTTTCAGGAATGGTTTCTGGTTCAGTCAACGAACATGAAGCACCGACTATGCACCCGGTACTCAATTCCACATTCCTTCCAACGTGTGCTAAATGATTTAATAAATTTTATATTAATTTAAATATCAAAAACAGAATTTAAAGTTTGTAATTTTTACGTTAGATTTCATAATAGATACCAATTTCATCATCGGTTACCTCTTGTTTCTAGAATATTGTGATCACCAACTTTAATAGCTTCGCATGTACTGTAAACTTCAAACACATTATAATTTCCAATGATTTGTACTGGTGTTGTATTTGTCATATTTTCTCCAGGAGGTAATCTGTAAAAGTAATAAAAATAATAAATATGTTGAGAGAGAAAGTCAAATATAAAAATGATATTTTGGAACTGTAACAAAGTCAGGGTTGCAATTGTTTACCTATTAACAATAGTGGCCATTTCTTCCACAATATTGCCTTCACCAATAATGATGGGTCCTGCTTCTGCAAGGATCATTGCTCTTGGATGAATGACGCATTTTGGTCCAATGGAGATGTCACCTTTTAGGATGCTTTCCTCACAGACTACAGCCTTACTCGCAATTTTTATACTGAAAAATAAAAATGAATTAATTAAAGGTTATGAATTCTTTTCTTGAGTACAATTTTTATTTGCTATAAATAAATGGGTTGCAATGTTTTGCAAAAAATGGAAAATAAATATTTAGGTTAGAACAGTGTAATCAGTCGTATCAATACGTTCAGTTGTATTGTAATTTGATGAATAAAACAATACTTACTTTGAGCGACGAATGCCTTCTTCCATTTTGATTTCTAATGATTCGAATACTTATTTTGGATATTAAATTATAATTAAATAGATTGATTTTTCGAAGAACTGTCAAAACACCAACAGTACACTTGCTACAACTGCCAGATGAACACAACTTAACCTAACCTAAAGGTCTGTTTTCACGTGTGGTACAAAGAATAGTGCGGCGGTAATGACATTTGCGTCCAATCGCCAACTGTCCCCGCTACCCCCGCTACCTCGACGTGAAAAAATATAATTCTGTACTTGGGGACAACGCGAAGTGCTGCCAACCTAAATCCCGATTTCCCCACGTACAGAAATATACTAGACTAGTATGCAGCGCGCGCTACGTAGTATATGGTTTAATTTTTCAATTTCAACAAACTGTCAAAATTGAAGTGGTTACGCATGAACTTGGCCAACGGTCCAATCCGCGGCCAACTTTATGGACCGTTCAACTTTTTTAAGATGGACTATTGTGTCCAAGCCTTAATGTTCACGAAACACACCCAACTTCATGGTATACAAATCTTGCGTAGTTGCTATAGAGTTTTTGTTACAAACACCTTGCTGCACACAATATCACTGAGTAGTCGTGTATTATGACGTGTCAAACCTATCAATTAGTGATTTATCAGAGACATTGAATCACATTTGATACGTGGATGATTATTTTTTTCATTTTTATACACATGTAAATTTTTTTTAATAAAAGGACACCAAAGGCAAAAATGTTGAAAGCTGTTATTCTCATTGGTGGGCCCTCAAAGGGTAAGAAAAGATATCAAATTTTGTTTTTATTACAATCATTTATTGAAAACAACCCAAAAACAATTAAAATTAAGAATTAAAAATATCAAAATGGAAAAATCATAAGTACTGTTTATTTAAATTATTTTTATTGAACAATGATTTATTTTCAGGTACCAGGTTTCGACCCTTATCATTAGACATCCCAAAACCCCTGTTCCCAGTGGCAGGTTTACCAGTAATTCAACACCACATTGAAGCTTGCTCAACAATCCCCAATCTCAGTGAAATTTTAATCATCGGTTCCTACACTGCATCGGATTTGCAACAATTCGTTCAATCTATGATGAGAACTTATGGACTGGTCATCAGGTACCTTCAAGAATTCACCCCGTTAGGTACCGCCGGTGGCATTTATCATTTTCGGGACCAAATCAGCGCAGGTGACACGAAACATTTCTTTATCATGAACGGCGATGTATGTGCCGATTTTCCACTCCTGGAACTTTTGGAATTCCACAAAAATAAACAAGCGTTGATAACGATGATGGCTACGGAGGCAACCAGACAGCAGTCTTTAAATTATGGCAGCATCGTGCTGGGTCAGAACAACGAAGTGGCGCACTACGTTGAAAAACCATCGACCTTTGTTTCTCACCTGATCAATTGTGGGGTTTACATCACCTCACCGGATATTTTTCAAACGATGGCCAGTGCCTTGATGGATATTTATCAGCAAGAGTACCTGTCTTCGAATTCTTTGAATAGAGCACAAAACGGAAACGACAAGGATCCCGCGCACATCGCTTTGGAACGAGACATTTTAGCCACGCTAGCTGGAAGCGGACAACTTTTTGCACTGCCAGTTAATAACTGGTGGTCCCAACTCAAGACTGCAGGTTCAGCTATTTATGCAAACCGTCATTACCTGGCTCTGTATCGCACAAAAAATCCCGAAAGACTGGCGCGGGCTGGAAATTGCCCTTACCATATTATCGACGATGTATTTATTCATGAAACTGCTGATGTTCATCCCACAGCAATGGTATGCAACATTTTATTTTTTTGAACAAGATATAATTTGAGATAAATTGAATTGAAAATTGTATTTTGTTCTTTTTGTTTGTTCGTATTTTTTTAGTTAGGACCAAATGTTAGCATTGGACCAAACGTTGTTATCGGAGCAGGTGTGAGAATTCGAGAATCAATTGTCATGGCAAACGCGCATGTTCAGGCTCACTCAATTGTTTTGTACAGTATCGTTGGGAGAGGTAGCAGAGTCGGTGAATGGGCTCGAGTGGAAGGCACTCCGTGTGATCCAAATCCCGACAAACCTTTTGCAAAAATGGATAATTTACCTCTTTTTAATATCAATGGAAAATTGAATCCATCGATAACGATATTAGGTAATGATAATTTCTGGCATATACTGTCTAATTTACTTGACAAATTAATTTTACATGAGTAATTTTAAAATTCCACATTGATATTGTTTCAGGATCCAGCGTGAGCCTAGCATCGGAAAAAATTTTACTCAACTCAATCGTATTACCACACAAGGAACTTGTACGCAACTTTAAAAACGAGATCATACTTTGAATCAGTATGTTGTATAAAAATGTGTACATTATTTCAAGTTGTTCAATTTTATATGTCATCCATCAGTGCAATCATTATTATTAGTAGATTCGCGGCAAGAATTCCATTTACTAGGTCTGATATAATTGGGCATCGAACTATAGATCTAGTCAAAACCGGGATTTTACATTGCATAATCACGTACAAAAAAGTTTTATAAAAATATATACCTAGTAATTTAATAATTTTAATTTAAGTAATTTTTAGGTGTTATTATGTAATTTACAACTGATTTTGTTATACAATGTTATTATTGAAAATAAGAACCAATATTTATACATTATATGAGACAAATTTTATCTTTTCAAGTGGAAACCAATTTTTTTACCATTATTAAAAAAAGAAAGAAAAAACGAAAGGTCACAGTAACGGAATAACACGAAACACAATATTAGAACCACAAAAATATTTACTTAAAATCGTAAAACTTTTAATTTCATAATGAAAATTCATTTGTATAATGTCAAGAGTATAAAAATAATAATCGAAAATGTGACATGTTGAATAAAACGATATAATTTTAGGTGGGCACCATTAAACTGGGCTCAAAAAAATATCATTGAAGTATGACAATATATTTCCATAATAAAATTTATCGATTTATTATATACGCCTTTTACACACCCAGAAGAATTCTGAATCTTATTGTTTTATTCTTTGTTTTCAATGCATTACTGTGATTGATGTGAATTTCGAGCTCTTTGTGCGTTCGAATTCGTTAAGAAGAATCAATCGGTCGGTGTCAAAGACACCGTGAATTTAGCAAACAAAACGTGACACTCGTTATAACAGTCAAATTAAATAAATACAATATACATCTTATCGTTACATATGAGTTCAATCGTTCTTTGTTCATATATATATATTCGTTTTTTTTTCATCAATTTTTTTATCAATTAATATATACAAAGCTTTCGTGAAAAGAATGCGATTTTGTACTTTTTACGACGAACATTTTCCTTCCGGTTAAATTTAGCGGAAATGCGCACGCGATACATTCTCTCAATAACGTCGTAAAATCAGCGGCGTACAGAGAAGCGCTTGATAAAACGACACCGAAATAAATCAAATGATGAGACGTGTCCGTGTCCTGCCTGTTTACTCGAAGTCGAAAAGAAAGTTCATAATATATTTATATATATAATGCAATAACCATCATATATTTATATACACATATACTAGGGTGTGTTAAGCTTACAGAGTTCGAAGTATTTTTTCATCTCGTTAATGAAAATCGCTTATTTAATTTCCTTATTACATTTAATGTTTAAATTATTGTAACGATTTCCGGCCAAATGAGAGACTTGTAAAAATAAAACAGGCCCTGATGACAAGAACAATGATATTGGATTTAATACGTTGCTCCAAAGCAAGATATTTTTTTATCAAAACAACGAATTAAATTGTTGCAATTGATCTTAAAATTTATTTCAATTCATTAATGAGACAGAAAAATAGTTATTCGATCTCAGAACCCAAAGGTATATGAATATATACATATATATAACACACATATATACATATATATTTATATAGATCACAATTTTCGCTAATAAAAAAAGAGGTTTCACTGAATCGACCGCAATTACACTGCAATATACAACATCCATCGGATTTCGTACCCTAAAAGTAAAAGCGTCTCTATCACAAATTATAATTTGTCCGTGATCCGCAGTCCGTCGTCGCGCTTTATCACAAAAAACACTTCCGTTCTTCATTGATTGGACCATTATACGAACACGGCGAAGCGTTATTTGGGCGAACTAGCAAGGACAAGCGCGTCACAGGTGAGGCAGCGGGCGACAATCTTTCAATTTTGTACAACTAGAATAAACTGTTGTGCGTACGAGACAAAATCTTACAAAAGTCATCTCAATTGTTGAGCTGCATTTGCACAATCACTTGGAGGTTCACGATGGTTTTCTCAAGCATCTCCAACCAAGATACGTTTGTTGGAGCGCGACTGTTCGCGGCGCTTCCAGCAGCCTTGGGGCGAAGTCGTTTCTCTGCAAATTCGAGCTCAAGACTTTCGGACGGTTTTGCGTCCTCCTCGTCGGATTTGGCCTTTTCTTTGCTACAGCTCTCAGTGGCGCTCTCGTCTCCGGAATTCGCAGCATCATCCTTCTTTTCCTTCTCGTCTATGGCGGAGAACTTTCGCTTTTTGGAGGGCGCCTCGCTTTCTTTCGTCTCCTTTGACCTCAAACTTTTGGTTCTTGCCAATAAAGTGTCTAAAGCCAATTGCAGCGAGGGCGTCGGTTTAATTTGCGTTCCGCTGTTATAAACGAGTGCGAGGGCGCGCAGATCACCGGTCAACCGGTAGGCCAAGATGCTCACGTCCACGACGTCGACCATGTTCACTAGTGACGTCACGGTGTTATCGATCAGTGAGCAAGTTTGCTCCGTCAACACATGATGCGCGAGCTTTGGAAAAAAGGTCTTGAGAAAAGCGTGGATGCTCGGTACGCTCAAAGATGATCGCTCGTCCAACAGAACTGCGTCCATGTAATCCACCGTGTACGAAGAACAGAGCAGAGCGTTGATGTGTTTGCGGTCTATGTGGCTCGAGGCGTGCACATCCAGCCAGAGTTTCGGAAACAGCGACAAGTGAAGCGGTACTCCTGAAAGATAAATTGTTCTCATCAGGCAGGATTTGATTTTCTTCACGGACTGTTCATTTGTATGTTTTTTTTTTTTTTTTTTTTTTTTTTTTTGATAAGCGAATACCGGATGATCTATCATGATTACATTTCAGCAACAAACAAACATGTGATAAATAAAATAATAAATGCTCTTCGAACGAATTTTATTATTATGTTTTTCATAAAAATACATTGGTATGAAATATTAGAATAATAAACCTGATATACAATGAAATGAAAAATCAATATAACAAGAAGGAGAACAAAATCAGATTTGTTTTTTTTTTTTTTTTTTTTTGAACATGTGGAATTTGAAAGTAAAGTGTAATAACTTTGATGTTTATAATAAATTTTGATTTGAGTTTTTGATCGAGTAATATAAATGGTTGAGATTTGTGCCATTGTTAATTCAGTTATTCACGGAAGGACACATTGGCGTCGAAGGGAGGTTCGATATTATCTCTGTGCGACGAATCTTGGAACGAAAAAGAACATGATAAACAAAACAAAAATATTTATGAAAGTTTATGTTCATTGAAAAAAAGATTAAGGAAATGAGTAATTTTCAATTATCAGAATAATGTGAATTTAAGAAACAATGGATTACTTATTCTAAAAGTCGAACTACTTTCCAGAACGAGCCTTTGAATAAATTTTTATAATATAATCCTGTTGTTGTGGGGAATTACCAGTTGAATTGTATAGAATTAACTGGTTTTTCCTCACAGCTACAGAATTGAAGGCTTAATTTTTCCTAATCTGTTTTCTGTACCATGACTAATTAAAACTATTCGGGATAAGTACCTTCAAATCCGAGCATCGCGCTCAAATTGACAAGTGTCTCGGACATACAATCGTTGTTGATGGCCAGCCTGCACATCACATCGATCAATTCATGATACGGCAGATAGAATTCCAATAGAGCGTTATCGTATTCAGGGTCGACACCTTTCGTCGCTTCCAACTGCGAATGTGGCACCGCCATCTGGACCATCGGTCTTGCCGGTCTCGCGGATACTTTACCATGCGGTGTGGAGCGTCGTGGCAAGTACGGACCGGGCGGGACAGCTGCGTGGGATTCTTGCAGAGCTGCGTGGCAGTGCGACAGCAACGGTGCAAGAATCATAATCGCATCTGTCGGCACAAGCATGACAAATTCCTTGAGCAGGTCGATCGCGAGGTTGCGCATGTCGGATGGATTGTACGTGTTAAGTAGAGTTGCAAGTTTTCGCAACACGTCCGGCCATTCCTTACAGTTACCGAGGACGCTTCGTGCGTCAGGACCGTTGCGAGCGGTGCGAACGCAGCGCACAAGTTCGACGATGATCGCGATCAGCTCCGTGAGATCGCCTCCGACGTGACACGCAGTTGCCTCGTGGTACATGATGTGCAGCATATGAAAAGCTTCGAGGGTCATGCAAAGCCCGCCATTGTAGACTACGTACAATCGGTCGTTGTCAGTCTCGATCAAAATTCTAAAATGTTAATATTTATTCATTAATTAATGATTGTTATTAATTATTTGAAATAATTATATCAACATTTATTTTCGCATGACATTGTCAAATAAAAATATTGGAATCTAACATTTAACGAAGATGATACTCAATTGGGCTGAATCTGATAATTTTGAGCGTAGTTGCACTGATTTTTAATTAATGTAAGCTCAGTTGTGCCGATTTTATTATTAAATACCGAATCTTAATATTCGGTATATTAACTTGCGCCATATTATTAAATAATTTGAATTTGAATTGAAATTTCAATTCAAAATATATCCTAATTCATTGTTTAGTATAAAGTGTTATGTTTATAGTGTTTTTATTGATTTCATTCAAATTCAAGGTTCTTGATCTGTACCTACAGATCTATTTAGTGTCATTGACATCGTGAAATAGACAAAATGTTATTTAGCAAAACGTGTATAAAAAAAGGAGATGGCGAAACAAGTTATGGCGAAAACATGCGCAACTGAGCAAGTCCCTTGAACGAACGCCATCTTTATCAAACTACTTTAATAGTACATTTTCAGAAAAAAAAACGAATTAAGGGAAATTGTACAGTAAATGAAAGGTTTATTCATTTATTCGATGAAATATTTTATATTTTTTATTCAATTAAAATTGTTCTTGTGGGGCGCACATTTTTTTAAAATGTTCAATGCTACTATTAAATCGACCATTTTTATCTAAGTTTTGTCCACGTGTCTAATCCCAATAAATGCCATAAATGTTTCTGAGATTAAACTTTTACAATTATTGGAATTTTTCTTTTGTGAACTCAAAATCAATTAGTGCAGTAAATATTTTAGGAGCGGATTATAGAAAAACAAAAGGGGCGGTGTTTCGAAGATTAGGGCAACACTACTTGGTAAGGAGCTTGCCTATGATTCGATACGAGACTTTATAAGACTTTGGTACTTCTAATTTTCTTTGGCGGAGAACTCGTACGTGATTGGTGCGGCGACGGCACTTGTTTTGCACTTGTTTTCTAAGTGTATATTCTATTAAAACGAATTTAACATACCTGAATGCAGATATGAGCGTTGCCCAACATGATCGTCCGTCTAGGCCTTGCAAATATGATGACAGTGTACCTCTTCTAAACGAAGCGACTTCTGCCTCTTCTTGCTCTGTTTGATCCGGGTGTCTTGCCACTAACAACTGCATTAATTTAAATAACTCTTCCACAGCCTGAAATCAGATTGATTTTTAAATATTTTCTCCTTTTTATGAACAATTAAATAATTTGAATAATCAATCGTACAGCTGAATATTGAGTAGGATGCGGCGTGATATTTTTAAAAGCCCATTGTATGTTTTGATGTGCTGCAAGTTGCCTAGTAAACGCATGGGATTGTTGACAACAAATTCGCAGCAGTCCGTAATAAGCAGGCAACATAAGTCTATTGAACAGCACTACATCTTGATCGTCGTGATCAGCTCTGTAAAAAGTATCCATTAGCTTCAATTCCTAGAAGTATTTATAATTTGTATAATGATTAATGACGATGCAATTTCATGAGAAACTTACAATATATAATTAAATGCAATATTTTTGGTGATGTGCGGGTTATGAAGTATAAGTTGGACGTTTTCTGGACAGTCTGAACACACGTGGTACCAAAACAATAGTAACGATTGCTTGTTATGATGAACCGGAATGCTCGGCTCTGATAACTTTGGATGAAACAGCGTCCATAGATCATTCAAGTATGGGCCAAACTAAAAAAAACCAAGCCAATTAATACCAAGAAAGTGCGATTCTTTTGTTGTAACAGTAATGAACAATCGTCAATTAAGTTTTTTATTTATACCATCAATTTTTCCGTTTTCGACACGACGCAGTATGTGAGCAAGGTGAAGTAGGCAGTGAGTTTCATGGTGCCATGCATCTGCATGTCGATGTAATGTCTTGCGGGTTGCAATAATCTCAGCAAAGCATTATAAATTTGGTGAAGGATGCTGGTAGCCTCTGGGGTTAATTGCAGTTCCCTGTTGGTGTTGCAATTGATTCCTAGACGGTGGGCGCTGCGATAGCCTTGACGGAAATGAGCTGAGGGCACCAACGAAACGAGCAGAAACGCAGCAGCCGAGCGTACTCGCGTGTTCGAGTGTTCGATGAGGAAATGTTGTAGCCACGTGTCGAGACCCTGGAGCACCCAGGCGTGAGCAAGCTTGCTCCTGGTTACGGCGAGCGCGAGCCATTCTAAAGCACCATGAGGTGCAACGCGTGCTGCCTCCCACACTCGTGACAAAATGAGTTGCGTAAGACATGGAAGACCTGTAGGACTCGCTCCTTCTGTCAACAGCGTTAACATCTTAAAGAAAGGTTGACAGACGTCGGTGTGTTTCGTGATAGCGTGAAAGATCATCGAGATTATATGAATCGCCAAACGCTCGTTCCCGTAGCGACACAGAGAATGAATCAAATTTCGTGTTTGATTGAGGTTGATCATGTCACGAATCTGTTGATAAAGAAAAGGGAACCCTTTTCCTCCAGCGACTGCGTTGAAATCTGACGCGGATAGTGTCAATCTGTAACAAATAAATAAAAAAACATTCATTTTTCAATCTTCTCTAAATAAACTAATTCAGAACACAGTTTCTTCTTTTTCTTTCTTAATTGACTCTGATTGACGAAGTCCATAAGACCATCATGCAGTTTTTTTTCTATCATGTATTTTTTGGCGCTTGGTGAAAAAGTTCATATTGCATATTCAATGGGCTTGAAAAATAATTTTCTAATTCATTCTTGTTACGAATCATTATTTAACCATCAAGAAAGTTTATCTGTTTTCAAGAACATTTTTGGGGCTTGATGAAAATCTCTGTACTACTTCAGTGGGCGTGGAAAATAATTTTGTAACTCAGAGGAGGGCGTGGAAAATAGTAGGGGAAATGAACCAGTACCTTCTCCTACTTCTTAAGGAAGGTAGGTAGGTAGGGAGGGGGAAGGGTGGCAGAAGCCACTAGTATAAATTGGAAGGTCATGTCCACTTATCTCAGTTATCAAATCACTGCCTATACTTCCATATTGACGTAAAACCTGACGCTCACCATGGAAGGAAGGCGCTTTAAAAATGTTGACGAAGTGTACAGATTTATCTTAAAAATAGTCGACGACTACGAGAAGATGGTCGCAGCCGGTAAACGGCCAAGTCTAACGGATGAAGTGGAATCGTGTTCAGCGAACGAAACCGTACCCGTGGCAGATAACGAACCGGAATCAGTGCCAGTTCAGGAGCAGACGACTTCCCCGGAGGTGAATGATACCAACGATGAATCGACGACACCGGAGGTGAATGATACCAACGATGAATCGACGACACCGGAGGTGAATAATACCAACGATGAATCGACGACACCGGAGGTGGAAGTTATCGAAGAAAAACCGATCGCACCAAGAGTAAAGCGGAAGTACACCAAACGTAAGACGAAAGTTGAGAAGCAGACTCCGGTGCAAGAAGTGACGGAGGTAGCGAAACCGAACAGCTACCACGGTCAGAGGTTCGCACCTTACACGCAGTACCAACATGTACAACAGAGGTTCGTGCCGCAGCCGCAGCAAAACCAATGTGTACAACAGAAGTTCGTACCGCAGCTGTCACAACCCCAACATGTACAGCAGAGCTTCGTCCCACAACTGCACCAAAATGTGCAACAGAGGATCGTGCCGCAGCCGCAACAGCAACAAAATATGCAACAGACGATCGTGCAGCAGCCGCAACAGCACCAAAATATTCAACAGACGATCGTGCAGCAGCCGCAACAGCACCAAAATGTACAACAGAGGATCGTGCAGCAGCCGCAACAGCACCAAAATGTGTTACAGAGGATCGTGCAGCAGCCGCAACAGCACCAAAATATGCAACAGACGATCGTGCCGCAGACGCAACAGCACCAAAATATGCAACAGACGATCGTGCCGCAGACGCAGCAGCACCAAAATGTGCTACAGAGGATCGTGCCGCAGCCGCAACAGCACCAAAATATACAACAGAGCATTGTGCAGCAGCCGCAACAGCACCAAAATATTCAACAGAGGATCGTGCAGCAGTCGCAACAGCAACAAAATATGCAACAGAGGATCGTGCCGCAGCCGCAACAGCACCAAAATGTGCAACAGAGGATCATGCCGCAGCCGCAACATCACCAAAATATGCAACAGAGGATCGTGCAGCAGCCGCAACAGCAACAAAATGTGCAACAGAGGATCGTGCCGCAGGCGCAACAGCACCAAAATGTGCAACAGAGCTTCATGCCGCAGCTACAACAGCACCAAAATGTACAGCAGAGGATCGTGCCGCAGCTGCAACAGCAACAAAATGTACAGCAGAGGATCGTACCACAACTTCAACAGCACCAAAATGTACAGCAGAGGATCGTGCCGCAGCCGCAACAGCACCAAAATGTGCAACAGAGGATCGTGCCGCAGCTGCAACAGCACCAAAATGTGCAACAGAGCTTCATGCCGCAGCTACAACAGCACCAAAATGTACAGCAGAGGATCGTACCACAACTTCAACAGCAGAGGATCGTACCACCGCTGCAACAGCACCAAAATGTACAACAGAGGTTCGTACAGCAGCCGCAACAACAGCAGCATGTACAACAGGGATTCGTACCTCAGCAATCGCAATATCAGCAGCAGTACAACTTCCAAGGATCTAATGGTTTATACCAGCAGCCTGCTTGCACACCATGTCAATCGTCTTCAGTCTACCAGTTTTAGTTTACTAAACTGATAGGCCATGCTAAACCAATCGGCCCTTTTCAGGGCCACCAATATTTTTGACAAGAATATGAAAACATTATAAAGATTCCCTTTTAACCTCATAATTTCTGTTTCTGCAATACTTCTTCATGGTTGTAAAAATCCGAAAAATGTACATTTCCTTTTTTGTAAAATGGTGTATTAAATGTCTCATATAAACAATAAAACATTCCATATTTGTCAAAATTTGTTGAATTCATTCATTTCAACATTACTTTCTTGGCAAATTGAAATTGACGTTTGATCAGACTTAGGATTTCAAACTCTGATACAATAATCGGATTAGTGCACGGAAGACTCTCTTCCTAAATAGAAAAATTATTAAGAACATTTTTAATTTCGATATACTCTAAGTAGCAAAGATCTTTGTTTCAATCTAAAAATCAACTTTTCCACTCAAAATATATTGTAATGGAAATTTTGTAGATACTTTTTTGATTTGTAAAAAGGATCTTTGGAGACCAAGCAGGTATATTTATAAGGCGATTCAGGAGGATAGATAAGAAATTTATAATGTAATAAATGAGGGTTCATTTATGGAAAACGCGATCAAGTCCTAAGACGGTAATGAACATAATAGCACTAAACACAATATACTAGGTGATACCTATAGTTGAAACAATTACCTGATGTATTTTATTTGGCGCTACTATGTCCATTATCGACGTAGGATTTAACCCTTTGACCTGTGCAGAGTCCAAAACGAGCACGGTTTACTTTAACTGGTTCTTGTATTTGAAAAATAAGAAATTGTTGATAAAAATTGATACTAAGAGATTTTTTAAGTTGCACACGAATCTGAAGTCTTTATCAAAATTCCAAATTGCCACTAATATGGCAGATTAAATTCTAAAAATATAATTGTTTTCCAATTATAATTATAAATTTAATTGTTTCCATGAAACTTAGTTAATTAGGTTATTCTGAGTCGCTGATATCGAAAATTACATAGAGTTTTGTGAAAAATTATCTATATTTCTAAATTTTGGTCCGCCATGTTATCAGCGATAAAAATTATCTTAATATACTAAAAATCTTCGTAATTAATAAATAATGAGTATCATGGAAAGCAGTCGAGTTCTTAAATTTGGGTCCGCCTTATTGGTTTTTTGTATTTTGGTATTTTGAAAATTTGACCTCAGACTTGTATTAAGGGACCCAAAAACCTCTTTGTATAAATTTTCATAAAAAATAAACAATTACAAAAATGGACGTGTCTCTCATTTACCCAATACCGACTCTTATTTATCACCTTAAGGGAGCAAAAGAAACGCTTATTCCCCAGGGTGAAGTGGCACTTTTTACGTGACCAATTTATCCGGGGGAGGGGGGAGGAGATAGTTTTTTGCTCCGTCATTACATACGATATTTTTTGTTACAAACAATGCAAGCGAAAACACAGAATTTACTCCCTCAAAAGAGGGAGCATAACACCGTCTATGTATTTTTCCATTATTGTTAAAAATGGTAATTTCCATACTCATATCTCATTAAATATATTTTCAAGTCTGATACTACGTAAGCTTCTGCGCTCGCGCTGAAAATAATAACTTCTGGCAATAACATTCGAATTTTAATTCGAATCGGTGAATAATAATAATAAAGAATATTTGGTACAATAATAATAATAATAATAATAAAGAATCGAATTCTATTTAAATATTTTTTCATTATTAGTCAAATGCTGAAAACCAGTATTTGTCTGCCAACATTTATCGTTGTAGCCCATTAAAATATATTATTCCACTTGGAAATGAAGATTTTCGATTAAAATATTATTATCAGTTTTGACTTTCACCTTTAAGTACAACTTGTTAAAATATAAAAAAACTACAAGTTGTTTACTTTTCAATTGTTGAAGAAACAAAAAAGTTTGAAATGAAGAATACAATATTACCTGTGATCAGGTCCTCTACTTTTTTCCACCAAAGCGGCAATTAAAGTAATCATCTTATCCAGAGAAGCCGGCCTCAGTTTTTCTGTCGAAATAGCAATCACCTCTTCTTCTTCTTCCTCTTCACTCACCGCGTCAATGAGTTCGTGTGTTTTGTGCCCCAGGTAAAAGTTGACCATCGTTGAGATCGCCTGCACTTGAATTAGGAATAACGTTTCCTCTTCCCCCATCTTACTGAACTCGTACAAAAAGACAAAATACTCAGTCAGGTGCTTCAGGTGTTGCTTAGCATGCTCCATGAGCGACAGCAACATTCTCACAAACTTTGTGACACAAGACTGAGTTCCAACTGTACTCAGGTCCCCATCATTTTCGCACAGCAGATACAGCGAAGCCTGCGAAGGCCTGAGTTTTTGGATCACGTGGATGCACAGTCGCTGAAACATCTGACGGACCATTTGGTTCGGACACTTGACGAGGATCTGGATCGGCCACCAGGAGTCACCAGCCATGCGCTCCAAAAACCTAGCGCAAGCACTCAGAGAAACATTGAACTGTTTCGTCAAGAGTTCCACCCACTGGACCATCGTCGGCTTCTCTTTGGCGTGTATAAAAGTCTCCATGAAGAACGAGGTGGACAATTCCGCTGACAACTCTGTGATCTCTGGCTGCATTGTGAACAACGTCTGTGGGATATAACCGCAGATCTGCCACATGAAGCTGAAATACGTGTGCTCAAAGATGTTCTTGTCCTGAAGAAAGTGCATGTTGTCCTGCCAGATCCACTCCTCGAGTTCCTTATTAAGTTCCAAGGGTGGACAGTTGTTGATCACACCTTTTGCAGGCGGTCGAGGTTTGTCCTCTGTGGATACGGTTGCTTCTTCCTCAGGGCCGTTTGGATTCTGGCACCATTCGTAGAACAGCATGTAAGCCGAGTTGGTCTTCTCGAAACTGAAGTCCATGAACTTGTCGGTGACAGAATCGTAGGTCTTGCTGGTCATCTCGCCACCGAAACATTCGGCTGCGATTTGATTAGGATCGAAGGGTTTAACTTCGGCGTCATTGAAGAGGAGCCACTTATCCTTGTTGGGCGACGTTCTGTCCCGGATGAAGCTGTAATAGTGGCCGCCGTCAGCATTTCCAGTGTGAACAGTCACACCTATGAGCTCGTACTGATAGTGTTCCATTTCTTCCTTTTCTTCTTCTTTCTCATCATCTCCGTCTTCTTTCTTGCTGGTCTCACCCTGATAGTGTTGAGGGATGAGTTTCTTTTCAACATACCCGGACATGTCCAATCGAAGAGGAAAACTGAAGTGGGTGTTGACTTTTTCCTTCAACATCGTTCCCATGTTAAAAGTATATCTCATCGTGTTGAAACACAAAATGTATGGAAGTTTTTTGAAACAGGCACGCTTCTCTGCTCTGACTTTCTTCCCGCACTGAGAGCAGGTGTACATGTTGTCCCCCTCAAGCGTATCCTTTACCGTGACTTCATCGAGACTCTCATACAAATTTCTCATGTCCGCAACCTGACACCGAACCGTGTAAAATTCCTCCAAGGTTCTGCTGACATGCTCGCAGTCGAGGGAAACCACGTTGTTTGATGTCACACCACAGAAGAGAGTTTTAACTAGGTGCTTCAAGTCGCTTGTCATCTCCTCAAGTTTGGACACCAGATCGATGAAAAATTCTGCCATATCTTTTTGTTCGCCGGTGTTTAGGGGTTCGTGATTCATCGTATAAACTCGGCAGAAACTTCGCGGATTGTAGGCCTTCCTTTCGGATTCCAGAAGATAGGCGAACATCCTCTGCAGTTCTCTCAAAGTCAACTGGTGTTTGTTTGCTCGATTGCAATCAGCGCCGAGGATGGACACTCGAGCCTGGGGCATCATGTAGAGGTGTTGCATACAACTGGCCATGTAACAGGTTGCTCCGAGATTTGTGAGACCAACGTAGCCGCAGTCGGATCTGCCATCTTCGTGGGGCCAATAGTCCCAGGGATAGGGTGAATGTGGACCCGGACGATGCTGAGCCAACAGCTTTTCGTGCAAAATTCTATAATTTGACGGTGTAAACTTAACAAGCTCGACAAGCAGGTCGAATGCCGCTGACCTCGAAACCTGACTTTTGCATTTGGGCATGTGCTTGGCGCAAGGATTTGGTAATGCAAAAAGGAAGTCGAACACGTTGTCCAGTAAGTTCTGTCCGATCTTGCTGTCTTTGCATTGTGGATTGTGTGCCATGATGTTGCAGACGAGATTGAGAAGACCAACGAGACTGTCGTCTTCAACGGTACTGTGCCTAGTTTCCAAAAATTCTCGGTTCAAAATTGAGTCAATCACTCGCACTGCGAGAGCTTCCAAATCAATCAGTGGTGCCTGGTCAGGATTCGATTTTTTTATCGCGTCTTCCGGAAGAGAATCCACTAACCGACAAACCAACCAGAAATAATCCCGACAAGCAGGCCCGTACGGTTCCTTTCCTTCATCGAGCGCCGAGTGCAGATGAATAGGCAGATCTAATTTTCGACACGACGGCTGCATGGCCTCGGCAATGCTAAGATACTCCAGAAGAATGTTCAACATTGGCACGATGTATGAGGTTGAATTGTCCGGGTCATTTTGGTCAGCACTGCCCAGACACAGTCTGTACAAAGCTGTGCAAACTTCTCTTCTCACAGCGGGCTCGGGATCTTCCAGTACTATCCTTCGTAGCCAAGTTCCACCGAAGGGTTCCGAAGATGAGAAAAGATGCTGGCCTATTTCAGGATCACTGTGAACCCAACAAACGAGCAGCGCCATCGCGTAATGTATCACTTGAGCACGGCCGAACAGTCCTGTTTTGTAGTGGTTTGGATCGCGAGGAAGCGAGGCTTCCTCGAGGATAGCAGTTATTCTTGGGAGCACGGTGTCGATGCTCATTATTGAGAGCATCTCTTTGCTGAGTTTGTGTGACTGAAATTTTTCATTCTTTGTTCGTTTACGATTGTCTTTTATCATTCCAAAGTGGCACAGTTGTTTGAGGAGCGATGCCAGACAGTCTTGTTGCCATTCGCTGCCTTCGCCATGTTCTAAACAACCTGTGAATAATAAAACGAAATATAATGATGATAAATCTTAGATTCATAATTAATTTCCATCGTTTTAAATTGTTAGTTAAAATACCAACCTGACATAAAAATATCAAACAAGTGCCTTAATCCACCTCTTTGTACAAACAGAGTCGACCATTCAGGTTCCCTCTTTTCTTTTTCTTCCTTTTCTTCTCCCTCCATTACTGCATCTCCACTGATTTCTTCTTTAATTGAGCCCCCTTTCATGTACTCTCCTGGAGCTCTCTTGCTTAACGACTCAATAATATATAAAGAATACATTAGTTTCTGCGGATTGGCAGGGTCAAATAATTTCGCCATCGAGTTTTCATTGAGCTGCTGGAAGCCCTGCAATAGTGTTGGACTTGTCGGCAAAAGTGTAAGGGTATCCCAAACTCTCCTCGAGAGCACTTGTGCTTTTGTGTGCGGAATCTCTCGTCCTCCTTTGCCAACGATTTTCATTTCGCTGAGTGTTCTCATCAGTGTGAAAAGCTGGTCGAAGTATTGCGGTCTAAGAAGTAGAAGAGTTGGAAGGGATTCTTTGGGTGGAGGCGGCAGCAAGGAAGGACAGTCAGAGTCTTTTTTTCGGATCCCACCAGATCTCGCAGCACCAAAGGAAATGAACACAAGTTGGCCGTCCTTAAAGCCGACCTCCTGAAGTGACTTTTCGTCAAAATCTATTGTCAACTCCTGGCCCTGAGTTATCATTCTAATAGGACCGTCTGAAAGTAGGGAACCCAACACTGAGTTTCCGGAATTAGCAGCTACTTGTTTCACTTGACTTTTATCCTGATTTTGTTGCATATCGTCCCACCACTTTGCCACCTCTGCTCGTAAATCTGCTACGAAGTCAGTGCTAAGAAGAGTGAAAGTCTTTTTCTCTGTAATTCCTGCCGGCTGGACAACCACCCTCAACTGCTGCCCTCTGTCTGCAGAATTCATCGGCACATAATTTCCAACTCCTTTTCCTTCAAGTGCCCATCTTCTCAGATGATAGGCGTACTTTTTTCTGAAAGCCTCAAGGTGTGTTCGCAATAACAGCAACGCTCTCTGGATGCATCTCAAACTAGCCTCTTCGTTTGTTCGTAGGTCTGCACTAGCTGCCTCCAAATGCGTCATGCACTGAGAAACAAACTCAGCTTCTTGCGTCAATTGTCTGGACATGTAATAGTTGTTCAAGTACTGAATAGCAGCCATGCTAACGTCTGTACTTTTTGCTCTGAGAGCAATCTTCCACAGAAAATCCATGCCAATGGAATCAACGTCTCGGACAGGTCTATCCAAGTGCACGGCGGCGAGGCGAGCCAAGTTACAGAGCTGTTGGAAAAGACTCAGTCCCGTCATGCTAATTGTTTCTGGAGGCAGACTTGGAAGCTTTCGCATGCACAGGTGTTTTAAAGTGTCCATTCCCAAGGCATGTTGTTCTGTGGATTTTGCCTGAGCGAGGAGCCAGCTGAAAAGCTCGTCAGCGCACATCTGATCTTGCGCTAAACATTGCCAAAGGGTATCCACTTGTTCTAAACTCAACCTAAAGAAGAAAACAAACATTGGTAAAATTTTATATAGATGCAATTTGTTTGATTAAATCACAATAAAAATTTACCTGAAATCATCAGGTGATCCAAGTGGTGAAAATATCGAAGACAAAAACTGCAGTCTCACTTGCACCTCGGTTTGGTGGGAATACAATCCGTTTCTCGTGTTTCCAATTGTATAAGTTTTCAAGTTGTTGAAAAAGTGTTTCATCATCCCACGCTCACGATCTGCCCAAGTTGTGATCGCGTGTGTGTCCATAACACCGAACTGTTGAAAACTCGCCAACAATTTTGGCAGAAGCCGCAGCGACACGACTACTGACTTGTTATTTGCCAGATTTTCCAGACAGCCTTCGATAAATTTCATCGGGATCAGTCGATCGATGTTGAAACATAAAAGATTGCAAAGTGCTTTCTCAGCTTCAATCGCCAATCCCTCGCCTAGTTGGGTAATTTTGTCGTCCTGGAGGAGATCCCAAAGCAGTGTGTTGCCAGGTTTGCAAACCTGCTCCAGATTGAACTGAGCTCCTAATCTTGCAACGGATTGCGTTCGATTCAGAGGTTGGCGGCAGATGGCTCGACCGACGCTGAGAGCCGGATGGGGATGATAGGCCTTCATTTGTTGAATTGCTGTCAAGTGGCGGGCAGCAAGCTCGGCGAGTTCCACTTCACAGCCGCTTTCTTCGCCTTCAAAATCTGCCATGTTTTTCTCGCTTTTGTTGGACATCCGGGAGGAATACGAGCCTTCGTCATCGGAGAGTAAATCGTCAATAACAGTGGCATGAAAACTTGAACAGTTCGTATGCACAAGCGTGGCCAAATCGGTAAAAACTGGACCACCTTCTTCAGCTGCGACTACTCCCACGATATCGTCACTATCGTCATCATGGGAACTGTCCATTGACTCCGTTCCATGAACAAGTGACATGTACTTTTTCCTACCCGCATCCAGATCCCGTTTTTTCAAAACTTCAGCAAAGGAGCGCCCTTTGCAGCGCTCTTTGCGACTGGAACATTCTGGATGTTCGTTCATAACTTCCAACAACATTTCTGAATTTGCGGGATCCTTAGATTTGTCACTGCTGGCACCCTCCTCTCCACCAGAATTGGAAGTCGGTTGAATCGCTGAATCGGACTGCGGCTGTGCTGAATCGACATTGGAGTCAATGTTTGTGGTTGCTCGTTTCTGAGGTCGTTTACGTTTACGGAAGAATTTCCGTTTGCGCTTTTTACGCCGTTCATAAATGACGTTCGTGTCTTCAGTATTAGACTTTTCCGTGTCTGCCTCAGCGTCTGAGCTGCTTTGTTTTGCGATTATTGATTTCATTTTTTGAATCCAATAGTCCTTCTCATAAGGAAGAGGCTCAACCAGGTCCTTAACTGAGGATGAGTCGCCACTTTTGTTAAATTCAACAACTGAAAAATAGAAAAGAAAAGTTGGATGTGACAATGTGAATTAACATCAAAAATAATGAAAGGATAAATAAACGATAATCACCAGTTTTGCCCCTCGCCTGCTTCCTAGGAGACGGACCCTCTGATAAGGCAGGACTCGTGGGGGCCTCTTCTTCATCCGGACTGCTCGCTTCCAATCCACTTGGATCACTGGTTGTTGTGCCATCTCGGTCCGTTGGTAAGCGCAAACCATCCCGGTTGCCCAGACCCATAGAATTTGCATAACTCGAGCTACTCGACATCCAAATGAACTTGAGTAGTGCCGAAACCAAAAACAAACTCTGTTCCGTATGATCTTTAGGCTCCAACTTTCCAAGCAAAGCGTACAGATGCATCACAGGATTTGGTGCTAAATGCTTAACTAGAGGAGCGAGAAGATCATACACGGGCCGGGCGCAATGCTTGAGCTGTGCAGCCTGCCATATCGTGTCCATATCGGTTGATGAAATACGGCCTTCCATCGCAAGGAAACTAAGAAGAATGTGACACTGCTTTATGACTTCGACGTGGAGATTCGGTCCGAAGATGTGCGCGATGATGTTGTTCTCTGTCAGCCATGTCGCCAACGCGTGGCCCACTTGCTCTATTTCCGCTACAGTCTCGCTGTTACAGAGTTCATTGAACGCAGTTATGTGGGCATTAATCTGGGCGATTCCTGCTAATCGCATGGTCAACGTCGTACTTGTGAAATACTTGAACGCTAGATCGAGACCATCACGGTCAAATGTTGGCAATACTGTGTCTATCGGGTCCTTAACGGCACTCCACATGAAATCTGCAATACCATTTTCGTTAGTGCAATTGAAAATAAATTGTTTAATTTAAATACAACTTTTGTTGGTGAATGATTCCTGTATACAAACCTGCCATTGTTCTGACCGTTGGTGTACGCAATTCCTTGTCAGAAAGACGGCACATGTACTTCATGACTTGACTGCGCAGTGGTATAAATAACTGAACAACGCTACTGTAATTTAGCCACAATTTAATATTACAAATCACAGCAACCATAGAATGAGCTAGGCCAACTGGTAACGTTTCTTCTAAATCGAAACAGGATGACATCAAATTGAATCCGCCCTGGTGACAAAACGTCGATACCGCGCGAATTAGCGGAGCTGGAACTTCTGGATCGTGCGACTCACAATAGCCTCCTTCATCCTACAATCAGATACTTGGTCAGAACAAGAAACAACGTAACGTCTTATTAAATCTATATTAGATTGAATCGGTCTTAAATTAACAGTTTACATATCCAACCATATTCTTCAATCAATATTTACTGCAGAAAAAAGTTTGAAGTGTCTAATGATGTTTTATTATGTACTAATGTTATTTTATCAATTTCTTGCACGTGCTAATTGGCATTATTTAATTTGGCAATTTCTCCGTGATTATTTTTTTTAATGGTATCAACCTAGCAATTAGGATTTTTTGAAAAAAATTGTCAGAATATTTTTCATATTTTTAAATAACATATGAATTTGTTAAGTAATATCTTCCATACTATAAAAATCATATTCTTCACACTCTAAACTTTTTATATTATTGTTTATATTAATTGTTTTGCATCAAATTATATTCTTAATACTTGAAAAACAACTACAATCTTAGGAGTTTGAAATTCAATCAAAAAGTTAAACGCCTATAGATTAGAGAATCCTTACTTTTGCAGGAGTCAATGGATTTACAGCACCACTGTGTTTGATCGCAATGTAAAGGGGAAAATTGAGTAAGAAAATTTTGGAAAAAAGATGAAAGAGCTTCTCGCGATCCTGATTGGTCCACTCTGCTGTGGCTTCCTTTTCTTCATTGTCTAATTTCTCTTTCGCTTCTTTTTCTTCCTTACACTCGTTCTCATTTTCGTTCGACTTTTTGTCATCTGCATCTTTAGATTCTTCCGTATTGTTGCTGCTATTGTCATTTTTCTGGATTGCTTGTAACTGTTGCAAAGTCGTCACAACAATACTTTGAATCAGCCTTGTAAATCGATCAAAATTCTTGATCTCGCGGTAACAGCACATGCATTGCCTGCAAGTTCAATAAATTTCAACAATTTAACAATTCCATTTCTAATCTTGGAAAATGAATTTGTATTTGTTTGATGTCACTTAAAAAAATGTACCTCTGGACCCACTGATTGACATAATGAAGTATAGTATCCACGTCCTTAACAGAGATAACGGCTGCATCTTCATTTTCGCTCGAGGATCGATCATCAACTAAAAATGTCAATTATTCATTGATCAACTAATAAACTTTAAATCTAACTAAAACTACTAACAACTTAATAGCAAAGTACCCAAAATAAAGTTCATCGAAATTTCATACGAGTTGACAATACGAGTTTCTTTCAGTGCCCCAAAATAAATATTGAAAAACCTTATTTGGGTGGAAAATATATGAGAATGTAGTCAGTCGGATACACCTAATAAAACGACAACGAACTCTAGTAGGGGGGGGGGGGGTCAAAAATAAACTATCTCACAAAATCAATTTGTTCTCATGTCATGTAAATATAACCCTCAAAAAGAAAAAAAACAACACCATTCAAAATTTCTGACGCCGAAATGATGTCGCTCGAGTCTGTTGAAAATTATTAAAGGGCCATAAAATGAAAATCCTTCAGAGTCATGTAATTCGTCTATAAATGCACCCCAGAAACAAAGGTTAACGACCCATCCGACTGCAACCATGCTCCTATTCATCGTTTGCAAACATCTTAAAACCTTATGAAAATAACCTCACAAAAATGCAATTAAGATTCCAAAATATCATCTCGGTTCAAAAACTTTTTTTAACGGAGGACAAGAATGTTAGAAAGTTCACAATCACGAAAAAAAAAGTCGAGATGATTAAAATTTGTACTGGAGATTGTGGACAATGCAATCCAGTGCTCATAGACAGTTGGAATTGAGGCGGAGAGTGAGCAAGGCGGCTCAAACACGAGGTGGTGCGAACAATGACAATGAAGATGAATCGCGAATACTTACAGGATAGCAAGAGGTCGTGGAAATCCGCGCAAACATCACACATGATTCTGAGAATGCGCCCGACGAGAGGCCCGGGTTACGCGCGGCTCATCACTTGTCGTCGTGAATCCACGCCCAAGCTTCTCCTCGGTGTTTTTCAAGCTTTTGTATCGGGTACGACGACGTGCCACCGAGCGTTCAGTCCTCGGCCGCCATCGAGCACCATGTTGATACACTGATAATACGAAATATGTCAGCACTCCAGCCAGGTTTTTCAAACTCCGTTTACAATGAAATTACCGAGTGTTCCACATCATTCCTAACCTCGTCTGTCCTTGTCTTACATCCATGAAAACTCAACTCTATGGAAAGACGGTATTCGACGGTCTGGTGCTTACACCAGACGGTGCTAGTTGAAATTGGAGCTTTTGAATTCGCGAATCGCAAAAAAATTATGACGAAGTCGCGTGGTGGCTAGTAAAAGAACTAACTTAACGTATTTATTCGAATTACATGCTTTAGGTGAATTATATATATAGAAAAGTTTTTAGAAATATTTAATATCTTCGAATTTGTGGTTAAAAAAATAAAATTGCAATGAAAAAATCCTTATTTTAAGTGTTCAGAGTTTGAAAAATACTATATCGCTATTTCTATATCATTTTATTATTATCATCGCGTCAGCGCTATCTATTAGGCGATTTAATTCACGAATATGTCCCATGATTTAAAACGAAGTTCACAAACAGAAATAAAATTTTGACATAAAATGAGCGAAACTCATAAATGGATGAAGCTTTTATATACTTAGAAAATATACAATTTCAAATGGTAACACAAAATATTTAGAGATCGACATAATACTCATTTCAAATTACCGAGGACAAAATACCTGCAGACAAATAAATTACTCGCTCATTTTGATTCATATAATTATTCTTGAATGCCAAAAATACCTTTGATTAAAAAAATCAAAATAATTGTAATTAGCTTGTCTGTTATGACGAAAATAACTTACAACAGAAAATCTTAACGTCTTTTGTTTATATTATCAAAGTATCTTATCGTGAAGCTCACTCCAAAAATAACAGAAATATCACTACATAAGTATTTCAGTAGAATTGACTGCAAGCTAATGACATCTATTTTGATTTTTCTGATCAAAGGTATTTTTGGTATCAGAAGATAATTTCGAATTCAAAAATGAGTCATTTTGTCCACAGGTATTTTTTCGTTAAAATATTTTGTTTGTCAGGTTTTTTTTAGGTATTCTGTCTTAGGTATTTCGACCCTAGGTATTTTGTCTAAACACCCAAATTTCTTTGTGATGAATGCACATCCAGTGTTTAAACATATTCTACTCTAGAGTTTGTAAATAATTCAGCTTTTAAATTTGCCGGTAACCGTATTTGAAGCGACTCAGTTATTGTTGCAATGCGACTGGAAATGGCCGAGCCACAATGGCAGGGAATGTAGAAATATAAAAGCTTGAAGAATAGGAAAAGGAAATTGTATGTTTATTAAAAATTACTGCATAAAAATCATTTTAAATAGTTAAATTTCAAACTTATGAATAGGAAATTATTTTTGCAAGTTATTTCATGTGAATTGATTTAGTTATATTTCCATGGATCGTACAGAGTCATCTGTCGTTATAGTGACGAACTAAAACGTTCGAGCGCTTAATTCCAGAGTCCTGTTGCGCCGACTAGCTGTCATATGATATGGACCGCTTTTGGTATACATCGCTATAGTAAGCTTGCCCCCAACAATGCGATGTAATTTTTAATTGTGAGAGCAACGTCTTGTTTGAAAGGGGAAAACTCGCACGACGCCGCATGACTCACTGGTCATTATCGTTCATGTTTTTCACCGCGTGCATCTAGCCGCACTATGATCTACAGATGAAATCCCGACGGTTATTCAAGAACGCCATTTTATTTCGACCTTAAGCAATACAAAAAACCTTGTCGACAAGAAGGCGGATAAAGTGTTACCGTGGGCTTTTAGTTTGATTGCAAAGCAAATATGTCAAGTTTTCAATTTGTCGCAGGCATTGTTGTGCTGCAAGTTATTGTTTACGTGCCAATCACGTCCTGCAAACATGTTGAATGTAAGATTGATACACCTTATAACCTCAAAATAGAATTCCATTCCAAACACCTTTTGTTTGGGAGTTTGACAGTTGACGCATGAATATGAATAGTTGTTTTCATGTTCATCGATAAACTTATTTGTTTGCGTGACTGAAAGACGATTGACAACTTAAATTATGTACCAATTTTAATAACGAAATTTGTTTAATTTTTTGCAGATAATTTAACAACGAATTTATGTAATCCGTTGAAGAAAACATACACGATACCACATCAGCTAAGCGACGAGACGCCAGTAATTATAGTGAATTCACATAACAAATTTTTAAAGTGGCCTACGAATCCGGCGGATTATTGCGACTTTGTCATCGAGACTAAGGATAAACGAAATGGCATTTTTGCTGTTATCCAAAGCATCTCATTTAGGAATAGTACCTATGGATTATGTACAGATTCAATCACGGTAAGAACCAGTAATTATTCAATTATTTTGAATTGATAATAATATTAAATTACATTTTTTTTTAATTAATTTTTTTATCAATAATGCGACTTTGAACAAAAAGAAAGTCTAAAGTCATTAGGTTATTTAATCTGTCCATTAATCATTCTTCGTTTAACATTGAAGGTTTGTTCAACGTCTGTTATTAATTAGTTGTCATGTTGACTTTAGTTGGCTACTAGAATAATAAAATATGTTGTTTATCGTTTAAATTGATATTTACAGTTCATGCGAAATGACCGTCACAAGTCTATTTTGTGCGGTGAATATCATCGACGTACGCACATGTTGTACCAAAAAGATTCTCCTTTGAAAGGTAGTAGATTTTATAGTGAATACAGTCCGCGTGAACAAATTCGCACAATCGTTGATGTTTCTTCAAAACAGCTGAGTCCGGACTTTACAATGGGTTTTTCTATTGCCTACACTTTATACAAAGGTGCATATTCTTTTTTCAATACAAAAGCCAGTTTCTCTAAGTAATACCAAATGAACGATTTTTATCAACTGAAACATATTTTCAGATTGTAACAGAACGGATCCCAAGCGTTACCAGCGCGTGGTACGTGATCTGAACATTTGTATACCGAAGGAATATTTTTGTGATGGTGTTTACAACTGTGGAGGTATGGATTACTGCCTGGACGAAGAATCGTGTGAGACACCGATTGATGTCATAAGCGATGAGACAGGTACCAAAGTTACGGTTGCGGTAGTGACCACGATCCTGCAGTGTTTTGTCATTTTTATTGTATGCCTGTGGATCTGTCGGAGACAGAAGAAACTGTGTTGGTCTGCGGACTGTGCTGGTCCAGCAGCCGAACGTAATACTCCCGCGCTCTCGCTCGATATTGATCACCGAAGTCAGAGCCATACCGTATCTTCAGCACCTATGCTCGAAGAAGTCATGCTAAATGCTGTCCAAGATAAAGATCTGCCACCTAGTTACGATTCTCTTTTTCCTGAGAACGCAAATCTCTCAAATCCGTGAAAAATGTTATTGTCGCGGATTTAGCGTTTTTTATTTACTTTTATCTAATGTTTTAATTAGATAATCTAAGCTTTCTTAACGAATGAAGCGGTTAGGATCATGTGATCCTGTGAGGAGGCAATTTCTGTCAGGATGTCTAACTTAAAAAACTGGATGCAACATAAGAAAGCTTACAATGATATAAAATTATGGAGGATTATCCATATCTGTCACCGTCCTGTCAGGATCTCTTTCCCGTTCTTCCGTTAATTGTGTATGGCCTCTGTATGATAATTTACGAGCGGCAAATTTATTTTAAGTTAAACTCTAGATTGACTTCTCGGAAAAATTTAACAATTGATTTATATATGAGTTCTGTTGTCTATACCGAAAATCATATTTTTAAATTGTGTATTTATATTATTTATTGATTTTTAAGCAAATCTATTGTGATTCTACAGACATCTGATTTGCATTGTTAGTATTAAAAGGTTCATTCAAGTCACAATTTTATATCTTCTGACCCGTTTTAAGATTATGATATTTTAATTGTTTTTTTTTGTAATATAAATACTTCATACTTTTATAATGAAACAATAATTGCCACTATGATTAAAATTAAGATTTAAATTATGATATACTCATAATTGTAATGAAATCAATTTCTACTGGTGATTTAAAAATGTAAATAATAATGTTAATCGTTTTTAGTGCACGAAAAAGAAATTTTATCAAACAAAAGATATAACATGAGTATTTGAAGTGTTTTATGCAACGAGGTATTAAAAAAAAATGAATTGTAATCAACTCGGGTTCAATGAAATTATATATATGTATAACTGAAACCTAGACACAAATACTTATGTTATCAATTGTAAAATTAATGCTACATTGTCACGTTAACGAAAGAAAGTGAAATGACAGTCTTGTATACACAAAAATGTACATCACTCTATCTATTCATGCCCTTGACATTTTTTCAACGAACATTCATTTACAAATGTACAGAATGAACAGACTTAGAAAAAAAGCCCGGTAATGAAATGAATGTAGCATTTTTATATTAATAATTTAATCAATGATGAAGATTTTTTGTACGGATTTTTATATGTATATAACGAGTGTAAATATAAGTTTATACAAATAATTACTTCAGCATTTGTGATCTCTCCAGAATATTTACTCCAATAACAGTATATTTTTTTAAACAAAACCAAATTAATATAATCGATATTATTTATAAATTAATGCCTGCGATCAATCTAACTGTAATAATTTGGATTTGATTCTGGTCCCGGTTGTGCGTATGAATCTTCTGATGCTACGTCCGATTCTGGTCCCGGTTCTAATCCTGGTTCTGGTCCCGACTCTGGTCCTGGTCCCATTTCTGGTTCTGCTCCTGGTTCTGGTCCCGCATCTGGTCCTGATTCCATTTCTGGTTCTGCTCCTGGTTCTGGTCCCGCATCTGGTCCTGGTTCTGGTCCCGGTTCTGCATTTGGTTCTGATTCTGGTCCCGATTCTGGTCCCAGTCCTGATTCCATTTCTGGTTCTGGTCCCGGTTCTGCATTAGGTTCTGGTTCCGGTTCTGCGTTCGGTTCTGGTTCTGGAGCTGCATCCGGTTCTGGTTCCGGCGCTGCATTCGGTTCTGGTTCTGGTTCTGATTTCAGTTCTGAATCTGGGGCTGCATTCTCTTCCATTTCATCACCTGATTTCATTCCAATTTCAAACCCGGGTTCATAATTGTTCATGGCATAACCATAATGATGTCCCATGTAAGGTAAATAATTCAAAACTCTGTGTAGTTTTTGTCCCAACCAAGAGTGTCCGAATTTTGATAATGAAAGATCCAAACCTGCATTAAGGCCAATATTTTTGTGACTTGCACGTTGATTCTGGCCATAGTATTGTTGGTCATATCCACCACCGACTCCAAAACTGTGAGTTGTAGTCTTTAAATAACAAGACAGTTTAAACAAAAATAAGTTGTATTTCCGAAGGCTATTATAAAAGTTGTTAAAGATTCTATATACAAGTTGAACAAATTTTATATAGAAAATATTATTTACCAAAAATGTTGCAACAACTAGTGTAACTGCTAGATGCATATGTCTTGCCATGATGATTGTTGAAATGAAACGGAACTCGAATCTTTTTATAGAATTCGATTTCTATAAAGAATGTTAAACCAATTTAGTTCAAAATTTGTTTATTATGTCTAATTTATATATCGACTTACTGTTACCCAAAGATACCTCGACCTTAACTAATCAACATTGGAGCAATTATTTTCTCTTATATATATGTGGATTTTTACGATAATTTGCTTGTCAGTCCTTCTTATTTAGGGGCAATAATTACATCATGACAAACACTTCTATTAGCTAGTTAACTTTTCAAAAATATTTCCTAGTTTTTCTTTTGTATGGAACATAAGATTTTTAATTAAATCTTCCATTTGAATAATTTGTAGGTTTTCAACGTTCAAGCTTTATCTTGGTGGATTTTTGAATATGAATATTCACGTTCAATTTATTTGTTTGTTGATTTCAATAACTAAGAATATTTAATGTTTTTGCCTTTTCCTAATTAAACGTTTTTAGTTTATGTTTTAATTAACCAATAGTGTCTGTTTGAACGGAATTGTATTTTGTTAATTTTTGTCTGATTTTTGTCCATTGCAATAAAAAAATTCGTAAATTGCTAATTTTTTCTCCTTTTACAGAAGATGAAAGACGTACTTTGACAACGGCCAGAAGAAAAAATAATGATCAGTTAGCTTAAGATCGAACGAGCCATGAATAATGTATTTTACAACAATGGCAATGTAATAGTGCCAGAAATCGCGCGCCAGCGGCTGCAAACTCTGCGATATTGCCCGAAAGTGCAACGACGATAGAAGTTACCTGGATGCCTGTGGCGGATTGCAGACTTCTCAACGGATTTCCATTGCATTATCACTATCGATTGTTTGCAAACGAGCCGTCTTCCGATATAATCCTCATTGCCGACGTTTACTCTCTCCCCAATCAATTTTACATTTCTTCACAGGTGTGTGGTAAAATTTGTTAAGACATCGTAATAACTTTTAATGTCATAACCGTGGACTGGCACTTTGTCTGTGTGTCCGAGAGAGAGGGCGAGTTGTCGTTACAAAAGCAACGAAATGTTCGATAAGCGTGGATATAGCGTATAGCATCACATGGTTGCGCGCACAAAGGCCTAATTACCCATAAATTCGCTGATTTACGGTCGGTCCAGAAATGTAAATATGAAATATGAAAATGAGGACGGCAGTAATAAAAGTGATGTACGAGGCTCCGTAGGGTCGTTCATGAAGGCGTCCATCATCGGGGTAACAGGCTTCTTTGTCTGCCGTTCGCCACCGAGAGCCATTTTCGCGCTCGCGTCTCGCTTCACTCTGCGCCTCTCTTTTTCATTTTCATGCCCTTTTCCGCGATGACTTCGATAAAGATTCATGTGCATCAATATCATTGGATTATTTGTCTCTGACCGTTATCTTGAATTATGGCCCCTCGAATCCTGCCCGCGTCTCTTTCAATCCTACATTTTGTCACTCAGGCTGCAGCAAATGCACATTTTTGTTTGTTCTTTTTTTCTCTTTCAAAATTCAACCGGCTAATTTTCATCCGGATGAAAAGCGGCAATGTCGGATGACCGAGTGCGTTTTTAATTTTTCCGACCGGTTGATAAAATATGTTGAAGGAAACTTTTGGAGAGTCGTTGGTAAATCAGACAAATCGAAGAGCTTTTCGGCGACGCCTACGTTATAAGTTTAATCTACGAAATGAGAGATCCTGTTACACTCCTTTCATATCTTAATGAGCTCTTGTCGTTTAAACTTTGCGCGCGTCTTTCCTACGCCGGCGAAAGGATCTCTCGTAGCGAGTTCAAATCCACCTTAAGCCCTTTAATTAGCAGCTATAATTTACGACAATACAGTAGAGTTCGATAATGCCCTATTGTGGATAATTTACGGTACTAAGTATTCGCCTTCGCTAAATGTTTATCGATGCTGAAAAGGCACGATTTCCTTATATATAGTTCCCAACTAACACTTATTCAGCAAACTTTTATAAATTTTACGTGTCAAATCGTTTTGGATCGATACTTTTTCATCTACCGAAAATTGATTAGTTTTCGCAATTGAATCAGGCTCTGTTGTCAACATCTTCCTGTCGAAAGTCAAGTTTTATTTTAAGCAACGACAAAAGTTATGGGATATAGTTGAAAAAAAGTTACCATCATGTGCGTACATTTATTGTTTTAATGGCCACCTGTTGACGGTAACACAGTTTTTGTGCTACTAAGACTTTTCAACTTTCTTAAAAATTTCAATGTCAGAGCTTCAGCTACTCTGAAATATACACAATTAAAATGTACTCGTGAACGTAGCATGCAGTGCTTGCCCACGGTGTTTTATATGGCGCCAAGCACCCTCAACTGCCTTAAAACATTACTCGTTAAACACCAACAAACGATGTAGTGAATTTTCTTAGCAAAACTAGATGATGCACGGCTTCTTGCTTGGCGAATAAAAATTTGACCCCGTTCGTGTACGCGCATCTGTCTTTTAGCCTTATAGTTGAATTTTGATTCATTTATTAATTGTACATTCACCTTGTTCGTTAATTTTTTAATAATGATTATCAGTAATTTGTCAGTAATTTTTTTTTAAACAAGACCAATCTAGATTAATTAACGTACAGTTGAGTTCTGGTCTGGTTGAACCAGATAACATCCGCATTGCCCGAAAAAAGACAAGCGAGTGATTTTTACATGACCTTTTTTTCATCAAATGAAAGGTTCGGTAATGAATGGATTTTAGCAAGAAAACGTGCACACAACAGAAGGCAGTATTGAGAAAGTGGTTCTGAAAACATTATAAAAGTCGAGCCGTTTAATGGCAGAGGGAAGATAGGCTATACATGTTACAACAAAATCGCGATTAAAACGCCGAAGGACTCTTCGATGTAGATCGAAGACCGAAGCTCGTTGCAGGAGAGGCTTGTTCGCGTGGATTTGCATACAATCGACGTTTAACGCTACAACGGCCAGATCTCGCGTGCCAAATGAGAGATCGAGCCAACCGGGCTTTGCTTCTCAACCGATTCGACTCATGTCACTGGCAGGACGCGCGTAATGGCTCACATTATTTTTTTTCATTTCACAAAAACCTTTTTATTTCCACTTATTAATTTTTCAACAAATATTTTTTATCATTTTGATTTTCATGTTATTTTTTAGACGTCATTTTAATTGTAATCCAATTTGTGGCTTTTGTAATGATTGAAGTAAATTTTAAAAAGTTTTGATATATTTATATAAATGAAAAGAGCAAGGTTTTATTATTATTGAAACGTTTAATACAAAAATGCTGCACTTGCGTATAAACTTTTCAATTAATTAAAACCACTTGACTATCGCATAAATCTCTGATACACCCCTGCGGACGAAAAAGAGAGCAACACAATCAAACTGCACTTTTATTTTTCGAGCCAGCTGAGTATATGTGTGAGTGGAGTATATTGATCACTGTATGCGTTATGTTTACTTATTTATAAAAGTAGCCCAAACGTTGGAAACAGCGAGAGCCACCGAAAAAGTATGCGGGATGGAAAGTGCGGGGACAAGGGCGTCGAACATCGACGGCGCGCGTCGCGTCATTGCGTGCACGTGCATTGATACCGATATTTATGTCAGCCAGTTAATCATGTCAAAGTCGTTTGATTTGTCGTTGGCTTTTATGGAGGGGAATTAAAACGTTCATTTCGCCACAGACACTCTGCAATAGCAGAAGTTCTGTGTGTGTGAGTTATTCTGTCGGCGCTGCCGTTACAACGGGGGATGATGCAAAAAAAGAGAGGCCCGGAGAGGGAGAGAGACACAAACTGCAAGAGAGAACGAGCGAATAATGACAGTATTCGGGCTTTTTGCAAAATTACCGCACGTCATGTCCGGAGATCGAACGGAAAAGGAATAGCTATTTTTATGGGCACATAATTTGAGTTGTTTCCCCATTTTATTTTGACTCATGTCCTTTCTGTTTTCAATTCAAACTCCAATTGATCAAAAGCTAATCTATTTTGTTTGTTTTTTTTCAAATCGACATTGCATTATCAATTTTTTTAACATTTCCTTTATAATTATTCGGAAATGTATATCGACGACATGGACGTTCTTGCTTATTATGAATTAAAAAATGTATTCACTTTTTATGATGATTAGCTGACACGAGTTCTCAGCGCAAGTTTGCACTTGGCAGAGCTTGATTTTCCTGAATGCCCCCGTCCACTTTCTCTCTCGTGTTCTCTCTATCTTTTGCGTGGTTAATTAATTGACGTTTTCACGCTTTTGTAGACGAAACGTCATCTCTCGCGAAGTTTCAACGCTCGGAGGGTGAAATAATTTGCGAAGAATTGCTTGTGACGAGGGACTTCTCTTGTGCGAAACGAAATTATTTCCGCACGCGTTAGGAGGGAGTGCTTCTTCTTCCTCTTCGTTTTTTTACCAACCGTGTCATGAATTACGATTTAAAATTTATGACTCTCGGTCTGATTACATTGTGATAATTGAACTGTTGTACTGTTTTTAATTATTGAAAATTCGTCAAACTCGCTTTAAAACAATTTCATCATATTGATCATTTTAACGTTGAAAAATAATGAAAATTTAATACGTTTATATTATAATTCATTTTGTTGCAACTTTGTATGTAATATCTTTATTAACTCATTAACAATAGCATAACGCAGACATTTTAAAAATGTGAATGTGTTAACATTTATGTAATCATGAGCTGTTGAGTCAGAAGTTTGATTTTCTATTTAGTTAAATTACTCTGTAAATTCGAATAAGTGAAGCTCACTAAAAAAAAAAACGAATATACACGTACAATAAGGCCAGAGTCTTCCACAAATTGCAAAAAATTAAAATTTTCACCAATTTCGAGTCAAAATTACAATGGAATTTTCAGTTTTTGCAATTGGTGGAAGACTTTGGACTTATTTGAAATTATATAGAGAGTAAAAATTTACACATACCGTGGGGATGGTTTGTCTTTAATTTAATTACAAAAATATAAAAAAATGTAAAATATGGAACAAAGTTTTTGTCAGCCTATATTTTACCTGCTAGACACATTGTCCAAATAATCATACATGGTGTTGACTGCATTGCAAAGTATGTCTTTCGTTATTTTAGACTGACATAAATGATTAAAAATAATAAACAATATCTTGTTGAATTTATTGCACGGAGGCTATGTATAATCACATGACATGTTTAGATGGTTTTGACTACCTTTCGTAGTTCTAGGTAGTCTAAAACTGAAATAGTTGGTCTAGGCTTAAAAATTGTGTCTACTCATATTCAACAGATATTTCTGTAGATGATAGTTAGACATTCATATGAATCATATTCTAAGATAAAAAATTAAAATAACAAAAAAAGGCTCCGTCCAACAGTTATGTTTCTATTAAGAAAAAAAATTAAAAAATTATTTTATTAAAATAAGTTAATAGTTACGAATCATAACTTATGATAAAGATGATATCGGAATACGATCTTAGAGCTAGAGAGTAAGCAAAGCGCGAAATAAAAGGAATGCAAAGACGCCGTGAGTTGACGAGGTCGAGCTTTTTGGAGCCTGCCGGCTGGTTCCGGATGAGTTTCCGGTGGTTGATATGTGGGGGCGCAAAAGAAGAGGACGGAGACGCAGCTTCTATCACGTCGGGCGAACGGGCGGACAGCTCCGAGGCGATTTGTCTTTCATTTCGGGCTAATTTATTGCGGCCTGGGTAACTCTGGCGCTATTCTCGACTCCGCGCCATTTGGCCACGCCCCACCCAACTAATGTCCCACATAAAACTTGGTATCAGCGATCCTCAAACGGGGATTTACAATCCCTTCAAGCGGCCGCTGTCACTATAAATTCCGCCGCGCACCGACGTCGATATATCTCGCGCGCGAATACTTCTGTCCCTAATGGACGCTCAATCGACAACAAGAGAACGTCTTCTGATCCAGGCCTACCCGCGACGCCACTCCAACACTGTCAGCAGGCCCGACGTTAACGATGTACTTGAATTCAGCTCTGCTTTTATTTCCAATGTCAGATACACTTCGATCAGATCTATACATTGTACGACGATTTGTTTCACATGTGTTTCCTTTTTTCCGAACCAACAAACGATTACGGGATTCAATTTAAATTGCAATATGTGAAAATCCAATTCTTGTTTTATTTGTAATTGGGATCTATACGAATTACAAAAGACAAAACTATTGTATCTTTGTTCAACCTTTTAGATCTTGAACAAAATGATATGAGAACAAGCATTTGTTAACATTTGAAAAGTCCGGTATTCATGCAATGAGATAATTCGATGAATTTTTTGTTCGTCGAAGTTTGATAATTACATTTGGATGTTGCCCAAATAAAGTAGATGAACCGGAGTCCCGACTGCGCCGTAAAAAAAAAACTTGTACGGGATGTGTGTCAGGGGAGACATTAACGACGTATTTGAACCTGCATCCCAATTCGACGAAAAGGATCAGGCGCTTTGATCAATCCTCTGTTGCCGGGTCATTTGTTTTACACGAGATTGAGTCTAAGGCTAACAAATAAGTGCAGTATTCGCTGATAGACAAAAGGGGAAGAAAACAACTTTATCGCGGGTTTATTTTCGCCGAATACTCCAAACGTATGTAATTAAACGTTTAATCTTGCAATATATTTTGTTTGAAAATTTGTTTGAAAATTTGTTTATAGGCAATGAAGAAATCAAATTTTTTGTTGAACAATTTGGACATCAGAATTTGTCAGATAATAGTGAAACCAAGCATCCTAGACAACGAGAAACTGTATATGGTATAAATGCAGCCATATATGTTTTCAAATATATTTACATATATACTACATATTTGATATATATATGCAGCATATATGTGTCGTATATGTTTCTTTTTGTTTGAGATACTTGTGTAATTTTTATAATATACAGCAAGCATTATTGTCATCTAAGTTTTCTACGTCGCAACAGATTTTAAATCTAGTTTAGTGTTGTTTAAAAATGTATGCATGGAGATGACGTGTGTACGTAATAGAAGGTTATTTTGTATGACGCGTAGAATGCTAAAGCTATAGTGCTCGTGTTTAGGTAATAGAAGGAAATACGCGTAACTCGTGAGGAATTAGCGTTGAAGGAAGGAAATGCGCAAGGCGAAGGTGCTTGTTTGAGAGCGGCTTAAAGCGTTGAATCATAACGAGGACTTAATACCGCGAGACCGCGACAAGAAGCCTCGAGTTTCATTCGGCTGTGTATGCGAAACGTTTGTGAAACTGCTGGCATTAGAACTGAGGCTGCTCCATATTCATCGCGTCGTTTAACAATAAAAATTTTGTTTCAAACTCACAAAGCTCTCCGCTTCTTATTTCTCAATTATAAAGCAATCTTGCAACTTGATCAACTCGTTCAGCGCGTGAGAGGAAATTTTTAAATTTCGCATATTGGGTTGAAACATTTTTTTTCATTTTGTTATCTTTTTAGCGATATCGAGTGCGAATTTACCCATTGGGATTAGAAAGCTTCGACTGGCTGATCCGAGCCACAGCAAGACCGGTTAAGTCTTCGGAGATTTCTAATCAAGCTGATTACATTCAGGGTATTCGTTTATACGCTCTTGCCGCGCATTTCTGTATGGATTTTAATACTCATGACAACGAAGAGATAATTGCCGTGTTGCTATTAACGTTACATTAGGAAACATCTTATTATCTTCAAGGCGTTATTGCGCCCCTAATTGCATGCGCATCTCTTTGTCGCTCTCTTATTAGCAAACACAAAGCGAGCCAGGAAAATCTTTTTAATACGCTCCAAACAGCCAATTTCAATAATTTCTACTTTATTAATTTGAAACGAACTAGAATGCACACATGTTATTTATTTTTTTTTCTTGATAATGAAATTCTGGTTGCTGTCAGTTGAGGACTGTCTTAGGATGATTGGTTTAGAAATTCAGGTGTTTGCAATTAACAGAACGAGTGCCCATGCAGCATTCAATGTTCAATCGCCACGCCCTACTTTTGGAAACATATGGACAGAGAATTGGACAAATCGAAATCTAGTCTGTTCTTCCCCTTGCTATATACTCTTATTATAACAATTATTAATCTGATCCTAATTGCACCTGCTCATAGCCTTGACATAATAGTTGATATTGCAGACCATCAAGTGAAACAATAACGTTCGCGTGACCACAGTCGCATTGGCTCCAAACCGATTTTCATACATTCAAATTGAACATTGAGCCTATATATATTGAAATAAATTTTAAGAGCTCTATAAGAATCAATCATAAATCTTGATTTGAAACATTCATAAATTAGATATCCTAATGATATTTATTTTTATTTTGATATTTATTTATTTTTTAAAATTGCATAAATTGCAAAAGTGTAAAAAGAAACAAGAGTGAAACTCGAAAAGAATTTTGAAACGTGTACTCTTGAATTTAGTTGATGGTAACATTATTGGGATCAAATGGTCTAATATGTTTTTTTTAATAAATTCACAGCGTATCTTTTATAATATCATTTTAAAGCTTTATCAAATTCACAAACTCTTCTTGCGCTCATAAGTTAGGCTAAGCATTACAAACGATGAGCGAATATTGGTTATGCAATTTGGCCTTCAATAAATGCAAATGATATTCCTGGCTGAACAGCGCCGAGTACGGGCCGACCATACGTCCATCCCTTTATAGGCCACGAAGTCTATTGCCGTGCGGTGGAGAGTCATTGCAGTTACCTGGCGACTCGCTCGCTTGTTGTTTTAGTTGTTAATGGTTAATTACATTACCAATAACAGATAATGCAGCAATCAATGATTTAAGAGGCGGCACCTCTTTCTACAGGAGCAACTACGTTAGCAGCCGTGCCTCGCTACCAAACCCTTTAATTTAAATAGTCCCACCAGGCTCGCGGCAGATTATCCTAACAGTAATTGGCTTAGCTTTCTAAATCGCCGGATGCGAGTTCACAGCTGGAGAACGCATCCGCATCCATGATTTCAAACGTTCCGCATGTTTTCATCGATTATGCAACGAGCGAATATGTAGCTTCAAAATTTGCTTATACTCCGAACCATCAATTCAAAAACAACATGTACAAGTTCTCGAAATAAGTCGTATTCTGAGGTCAAGTCAAGGTCAACAACGAAATTGTCAAAATGAATTGCAAATAATAGGGGGTTTGCTTTTGTTTTCCGTACATCGGAAAGAGCAGGACATGAAAAATGTAAACAAGTTGTTATTTATGTTTTCTGTTTACGTTACTCAGGCGAGAAAAAGAAACGGAATTCAAGTTACTCTTTAGTGTAGAGGAACGGGCAAAACAAATTTGACGTACGTCTTGTTTTATAATGACAGAGGGGGAGGGGGAGAAGAGTAGATTGGAAGCAGTAAGGGCGGATTCGTAAGTGCGTGCGTAATACGAGTCCTCGTATTTCGTGGGTGTTGGACGTTTTCATCGCGCAATTTTTCCCCGAGTTAACGTCCATATAGCGAGAGTTATGCCCGTCAGGGAATTAATATAGGCAAGATTTGTTGTTATTACAGGGTCGCTAGTGGCGAGAGTTGCGAGAGAGGGCGAGAAATGGGAGACGCGCGGGGGGGCTCGAGATCGGGGGTGGCGACGGCAGCGAAGCTTTCTCAGAGCATAGAGTGAAGCCATTACTTACTATAACTGCCAGCCAGCCAGGGTAGGACGCCTGGCGCTCTTGTCAAACATCCATCATGACGACTAATGGCTCTACTCTCCTGCCAATAACATCCGGGTCTTGCTTTCTGCACCTGAACCTTTGAGACTGAGCTTTCATCGGCAACCGTTTGATAACGCGCTCCTTTATTTCTTTCCTTTTAAATTAAACATTGCAGTTTATCATGTTTCGCGTGCCTCATTTCCGCCACGCATTTCAGTTTAGTGATTTTTGCTACTCATGGTTTTCTAATACTTCTGTTTGGTGATGTATCAAATTAATGCAATTATCGTTGATAATTGATAGTTGATAATTTCTTTTAAAACTTAGTCATATTTTGATGCTTCATTTTAATTATATTTATTATTGCGTCTTTCCGAACAATTCCGAACTACTTGCATAGGAATGTAGTATCGAAAAATCGGGTGAAAAGTGACCAAATTCCCAACTACTTGCATGGGAATGTAGTTTTCCACCCGTGGGTGGGAAACAAATAATAATAATTTGTTATTTAATAATAACTAGTTAAAAAAAATAAATTCATTTTCATTTCAATTATTTAAACATAAGTCAATCAAAATTTCACTTAGTTAACAAAAGCTTTCTAGAAGATCGGTGTACACTGTTTACCTGCTAGCAGTAAGTGATGCTAGGGGCTTCGGCGAGCTCCTTTATATAGTATCCACGCGCAGCGCTGCGCAGCCAATCAGAGCGCACTCGTGTATGCACATGACGCGTACTCTATGGATGCTTGCGCAAACGAGTGCACTGTGATTGGCTGCGCAGTACTGCTCGTGGAAAGTATGTAAGGGAGCGCACCAGAGCCGAAATATAATAACATTTTTTATAATGTATATAACATTTTTATATAAATATAAATAACATTTTTTGATTTCTTCCATTCGTTGAGTGCATTGAAGCAAATAATGTGTCTATCAGAGGATCTATCCAAAATGATGCACTTTTGCAGCGGCAGCAGCTTCGAGAAGTTCCATTGAAATATACTCGTTACTGTTTTCCGAATATTTCGAATTCTTATTCGCGCAGTATGGATTCGGAATTTATGCGAAATTATTCGGAGTTTTAACGAAAGCTGTAATATTGAAAGCCTCCACTTACAACTTCTACAGGAGTCGATCATCACCGGTCGCCTGCTGAGAAGCAAGTGACGCGATCAGCCCACTACGCTGAAGTACTAAAATAACCCACACTTACGACTCTCCCCACCAACGATGATCGAAGTGCAGTGGTAGGCGAAACCTAGAGAGGCAGATAGAGTAACAATTTTTTCTTTGTTAAATTTAAATTTTGTAATATTAATTTAATTTAATGAAGCATAGAAATTCGTTCTTAAGTGAAGTGAAAGAACTGTTGTAAGAGTGCTAAAGTACCTCTTTAAGAGTACTTCAATCACTGAACCAAATAGAATCATCCCGAAGTAACAATCGCCAGAAAATGTCGCGTGAAAAAAGAAAGAAAAATGGAGAGAAGATCAGACTGTAGAAAAAGAGGCAGAAGAAGAATGACAAAGCCGACGACAAGAAAAGTAGTAGACCGCAGACAATCGTCTGCTCCCATTCTCAGGATCTCACCCCCTCACCTGTCCGGCTATAGCTTCCGTTAGCGTTCCCAGGACCCCCCCCCCTCTCTGCGAAGGCCTTCGGGAGGGTCCGAGTGCCTCTAGAAAGACCCGAAGGCCCATGAGAGGACTCGAGTGTCTTTCGAAGGACCTGAAGGCCTTTGAGATGGCCCGAGCGCCTCCGAAAGGCCCTCGAGAGGGACAGTGTCTCTAAATGTACCTGAAGGCCTTCGGTAGGACTCAATCAGGGAAAGACCTGAGTGCTTCCAAAAGAATTCGAATGCTCTTGGTGAAGTAGCATGAGGGGGGCCTCTCTTCCGGAAGAAGAAGGATGTCCCTCTCAGTCCCAGGATCTCTTTTCTCCTCGGAAGGATCTAAATCCCTTAGGGAGGACCTCCTCCTCCCGGGAAGGGTGACCCCCCCCCCCTCAATGGGACCTACCTCTCGAGTATGGGGGGGAGGAGAGGAGTGACTTAAGAGAGATTCTCTTCTTCGGAATAGGATGGGGGTGACATGTGAATATTGCAGTTTTAACATCAATCCATAATGTAACTTAACAATAATCTTTTATATGATTTTATTAATTATACATACTAAAAATTATATGTTATTTTGTGTTATGAAATTAATATTCTTATTTGAAAGTTATTAATGTTTATTTTATTCAAAATATTTATTTAAAAAATGATTCAGTTTTAAAAAATAATGTTATTGACGCGGTCAACATGAACACAATGAAGATAGTTTGTTGATGGATTACCAATATGTGTTTACGTGATTGTTCATTCAAACTACCAAATAAATTATTTCTAAAATTGCTTAATTATGATATGACAAATAATGTGTAGAAACATTATAACAAAGGGCCCCGTAGGCACAAGCTGTGTTCGTGTATAAGAAACTATCTTACATTATGTTTTTTATAATGTGTTTAAAAAGTTAATCATCTTCTGAACCTCAAGTAAAAATTAAGGAAAGTACATTTTATGGTCACTCGCGTCGGCAAAGTCCTTTTAAGAAAAACAATTTTGCGTATAAGAAAAATCTAATATTGTAATATGGAATCAGCGAGTTATTTACGGCAACCTATTACCATCTTAAAAGACACCAAACACTTACAACTAATTCAATTACCAGCGATCTGCTGAGAACAGAAGCATGATAATGAACGAAACAACGTTATCTCTTGAGCCTCCTCCACTAGCGTCTTATTAAAACAGAACGGAGAAAAATGACAAAAAAGGAGAGAAGAAGTTAGGGAATATAAGTTTAAAAAAAGTTGCACTTCCCATACGAGCTCGTTCGCTGAATAAAATAATAACTGGGTTAAAAAGCCTCAACACCCGACGGAAGATGGCATCTGCTCGTAACTCAGTTGCGTTAACTCTCGAGACGTTGTGGTGTGCGGGGCGGCAAGACGACGTAACGGAAGAAAAGGACGAGATGAGTCGTCGAGGCCAAGGCAAGGGTTATGGCGACGCAGAGATAGCGAAGCAAATCGAGGATGGTACGGGCAAAGCAATCAGAACTTGGGCCATTGCTGGATATTACGGAGACGTGAGAGATGTCTCCTCAATCATATTAATTGCCGAGATAACGGTTGCTTCGATGGTATAGCACCCCTTGTCGCTCCCTCCTTCAAACCGCTACACACCAACATTCACTCACACAATTTCTAATGGTCAGTTCATAATAAAGCTTTATTTAATGTAGATAAGTATATTTTGGTTTTAGAAATAATAGAATAAATCTGAAGGACTAATCAGAATTCGTCTCATAATTCCCTAGATGGTACTTCCTAGAAGATTTCTCAGTTGCACATTTTTATATTTATAAGAAAACAAACAAAAAATATTTGAAAAGAAATAGAGTAAAAAAAAAATGTTCGCATACTGTTTGTTATAGGCATTTTGATTATTTTTTGCTTTGAAATCGTATTTTGGAATTGCTTTACAAACATAATGATTTTCAACTGAAAAATCTTGCACTAGCATTTTTCAACAGGTATTTCTTTCTTATGGGATATTTTATAACAATTTGATATTGCTGAACACAACCAATACTTTCGAAGTACCCTCATTTGTAAAGATATGCGAACTCTTGCATCTTTAGAAAATTAGAATAAATAACACTCGAATTTCACATTTCATTCACTTCTGATCAAGCTTTCCCTATTAATAATCTGATATATGTAAGTTCAGAAACAAAAGTGTATGATCGTAAAAACACCCTCATGTATGGTTTTAAAAACCACCTAATAAATTTTTAATGGCGAAAAATAAATATTTATAATGACTCCCTTGTGTTGTGAAAAAATTAATTGCACTTTGGTGGCAAGAAACGAAATTATCATTGAAATATAAATTGCAGTGTTGGGCTAGCGCCTTCATTTACGTACTTACGAGAGTATGCGCCGTGTAAATGCCCCTACGTGCTCGACGAAGCGATTCAGCGTATATAAAACAAGCTGACCGACTCCTCGTAGAACGGACGAGCTTGCTTGAAATTGCAGAGTCTGCGACACCAAACGTAATCTTGAATCAACACAAGATATCTTTCCATTGCAAAAGACCTCCATCTTACGAGCTTTGATAAAGTTATTGCCTGATTTCATGCATGTCTTCACACTATGATTTTATTTCGATTTTGCTTTATAGTTTTTATTACTACAGTTGGTTTCGATGAAAGTATTTTATTTTTTTTAATTTTTGAAAAGGGCTATAATATTTTTATCATTTAATCATCCATGAATATATCAAAAAGCATTTTTCACATCAAAACGAATAATCACAAAAAGAATAAAAAAAATAATTATGCGTTTGATTGAGAATCATTCGGTTTCTTTGAACGTGTTTTATTTTGTTTAATGGACAGTGTTTGTGAAAATTAATGACATCCAGCCGAAAAAAATTTGTAGCCACACGACCTAGCAGAAGTTAATTTTATAAAGTGGAAAATTGAAAATCCAGTCGTATAGAGTTTTGTTTTCGTTATGAAAAGTCAATAATTGAAAAATATGGAAACAAAAATTACAAACAAAAAAAATAATAAATACTTTTCTGTGCGAGGACCGTGGGAAAATGTATTTTTGTACGTGTCATCTAATTAGAGAGTGCTTACAATTTAAAATTGACAACTGAGGGACAACAAATAAGTTAAGTAAGAATGGCAAGGGGGCAAAATTAAGAAAAGCTTTTAAAAATGTTGAATTTTCCCGATACCCATAGGTCGGTGGATATAATCGACGACAATCAAGTTACATGGTAGCGATTGTGCGGCAAGTCCAACGGCAAATGTAGCTGCATATGCATGATGCAATCTAATATCCGTACGTTGCGCGTGCGAGTGGTGGTGCGGTCGGGCAATGTTTGTCGCCGCATCGTGTCATTATTCGTCATTATCCACGTATCAAATCGCACGGCAATAACTATCTGACTATTTGCCGTGTCGTAGTTGCCAGGACCCCGTGCTATGTAGTCGGCTTAGCAGCAATCATCAGGACTTCTACCGCCTCTATTACACCGCCACTTTCACGTCGTCCGCAAAATCGGAGATACGAGTATGGCCCTTAATACGTATCATCGCGATACTTTGTCGCATATCACAATTATTACATACAAACTTACTGCAGTTCGCATCGTTAAAATTTTATACAAATTTATGCACTATCAAAAATTATACAGAATCACTCTTAAATATCTTTTTCTTCAAGCAATATGAAATCGAAATTCTGAGTATTTTGGTTTTGACCCTAGAATAATTTTTTTAGGCCAAGAATTTTAGTCTAGCGTTCAAAGCGTTTATTCTTCCTCAAAGAATAAATTTCTCGGAACAAGAATGTTTTCCTTGCTCCAATCGATCATTTTTTATAGACTAAATAACTGACGAGGCCAAGGTCATCGCTCTTCATTTTGTTTCTTAATTATATTGATCTGTATATAATCTTTCTTATTATAGGAAACTGATTTATTGATTTAAATAATTTCTTCTATCTGTCGAGAAACAGTAACACTTTCGTAAACTGACCTGCTGAAAGTGTAACTTGGAGAACTGCAACGTAACGTTATAATCAAGAACTTAGGCACGTAACTACTAATAACCAATTAATACAAGTTGTATGAGTCTTGGTTGAAATTTAATCCTTTTCATTTTGGACCTTGAAAGACATATTTTGTTATCGAAATTTGTGAATAAAATATGAATTTCTTTATTTCCAAATTGCCCAAACTCATAATTTTCTGTCTAAATGTTTGTTCGAATAAAAAAATTCTGTGAAACTTTATAAAAAGTTGATATGAGAAAATTTTGGTTTGTGAACATTTAAGAAACACTTTTTTCCGCGTAACTATACATTTTATTTACTAAAAATTGATGTAATAAGCGATTATATTTATAATTTCAAGTAGAATCACCAAAAGTTGAAAATATTTTCCTTCTTTGTCATCAGACGCTGACAGAAAAAGAAATGAAGACCATTCGTTAGCATATCCCAGCAATTTTGTCACTATGCGGCTTTGTTATTATTGCTAGTTTTTATTTTACACTTATTGATCCAAGTCGCGTCGCATTCCATGCTCAGCACTTATTCCAAATTTATCGCGGACGTATAGAAAAATACAAAGCGATGGTTTGGGAGTCCACGTTGCTTGAAATCCTTTTCGAAATGAAACAGTTTTCTGTTTTATAATCGACATTGTTTCTTCTAAAAGGGCCATCTACATTCCCGTTCTGTAGAACATCAGTTGCCATTTTGATTTCGCTTGCTTGTGTATGTGTGTGTGCACTTTTGTATACGAGCGAATCGCACACGGTTAACGTCTATGTCACGGTCGGCTCGTAAACTTACGGAGTTACAATCAGACGCTTCTCACCCTTATATCGTCAGACGTGTTCAGTATTCTCTTTTTCGTTAATATCTTTGCAAAGAAAATGATCGTCCATTATGTTATCAAAAAAGATGCACAGGTAAAAATTTATACGACGAACATAATAAAAATGAAGCGACGCGAATTCATTAAATTAAATTGATATAACAAATTATTCCCCGCAAGCGAATTGAACGAACTTTGGTTTTTGTATGTACCCCAGATAGAAATGTTTTTCTTCTTTTATGATTTTCATTATCGAAGCACTGGACTACTCAAAGACACATTGTACAACCTCATGTAAGATGCAAGCTTTCTTTGCTTCGGCATCTTAAATTGCAAATTTCGCCGCAGGAAATGACATCTCAGATGCAAACACACAAGAAAGTCGTCTTCGCGGGACGATTTTGGTTTTGTTTACAAAAGATCCTTTGCCACACATTTTTCCCCCGGTTTCATTATTATTCGACGTGGACGCGCATCTTGCTGAACAAAGATTTTGATTCTTTGACTAAAATGCAAATGACTTTTCATAATATCAAAAAGACTGTATTATATACTAGTGTACTTTTCGTTTAAACAAATATTAGACTGGTTATGAGTATATGAACATCATTGAGTACTTGCACATAATCTGTTTTTCAATTATAGGCGAGCTTAAAACGATATTCAAACGAAATGAAAGGATTGAAAAAAGGGGCGGCGAGTAAAAAAACGCAAAGTTGAAGTTGGAGCTTAAACAAGCACTTGAAAGTAAGGACCCTTGTGTCAAGAGAGTAACTGATAATGGTATCGATCGTTGCGCACGTGAGGAATGATTTTTTTTGTCCGACTTTCCGACCACGTTGTTCCGTTTAATTGATGGTCGATGCGGCTAACGAAACTTACATGTCGCAATACCGGCAAACGATAAATGAGGAATGAGGAAAAAAAAGCACGATGTAGCGGTTCGGCGGCTACGAGTGAGACAGCGAATCGCCGGGGGGCGAGTTGGGGTGAACACATGTCCATGTCACCGCCGGACCTCGGAATTTATGCTCGCCCGTGAATCATGTCAAAATTTGATTTGTCGATGGCTTTTATAGCGCCAAGTTATTGCGCACGTTTACGTACCAACTCGCGCTTTTTTGTGATTATAAATAATCTAAAATGTAAGATCGAAAGTCAACCGAATCTGGAATCCCGCTGGGATGAACTACTAATTGACAAAATGTTGTTTGTTAATTTTCAATGTAATCTATTTTGTATTCTGATCTATCGTTTATTTTGCACATAAAACTTTGAATCTTGATAGAATACTTTTTGTTATTGATGTTGGTGTTTATTTTAAAAAATGTACGATTTGTCAATGTCTATTTTAATCGGCTTCTGAATATTTTTTCGTACTTAAAAAATATGTATTCCTATAGTTCGTTTGATGTGAGAATAATTGTGAACTTTTCACATTTTATATCCGTAATAATGCATTTGTATAACAAAGTGGCTAGAGGATGTTACAAGATGTCTTTTGAAATAATCGAGAAGTGTTTTTGTAATTACATTTAGTAAATTGGTAATTTTTCAGAAACGGAATATATTTATAAAATAATAAACAACTGAGTTTGAATTAATGAAAATGTATTAACATTTACAACAATTTTACATATATCAGGCCATTTTAGGAGAATTCATTTTGAAATTGGTTTGTTAAAAAGCAATATGTCCATTGAAGCCATCATAATACTAAAAATCGTACAAAATAAAATTAATTAAAAATTCATTCCAATAATTTCACATTTTTTATAACAAAAAAATAGATTATACATACCTGTCCTCGCATGCAAATTCGATAGCAATCGTCATCAATGAAACCATCATGGTATATGGCGGCGTTCGCGAATGCAAAACACATGGCAAAGACAAAAACAAGGAAGAGTTTAAATTCCATTTCGTTGGATCTGCAATGAAAATATACAATCTTATTTTTTGGATATTAAAATAAAGGTTTAAGGTTGTTTAATCAACTCAAGTTGTAAGTTATTCTTACCGAATTAGTGACCTGTGATTAGCAAAACTGATCTGTCAAATAATACGTTTTACACTGTTTTTATAACTTGGCGTCAAACGTGATCATGCATTAACAAATTATATCATATGGACGATTAGTTTCGGTGATAATAAAACAAACTCAACTTCAACTTTATTCAGTTATGTCAAAAAAATGAAAAAATACGACGTCTTAAATTTGATTTCTGTCATTTAAATTATGATTAAAAATGTTGTATCAAAATTTTTTCTTCTTGCCTCGTACTATATAAACGGCACTTCGATCTTCCTCAATCACATTCCAAATCTCATTCCTTGTTCAATATTGTTCGAAACCGATACTAAAAGTAAGTTCAAAATTTGAAAAAATATGTTTATTTACTAAAAATAATTACTTATATTGTTTCATTTTTCAAAAATTGTACTTTCAGAACTAAAAATGGTGTTCAAATCTTTCACCGTTCTTCTTATGGCCCTTGTCGTCTGCATCGGTATGATGATTCAAGGGACCGAAGCAGTTGTTGCTGGTGGAGTTGCTGTCGGGGTGCATCCCTATGACTCTTGCTACCATTTGTGCCGATTTTTCAATGTGAGAAATACATTGTACTAAACTAATACATTATGAAAGATTGCAGTTAAAATGCCACCTTACTAAACACGTTCTTCGATCGCCTCTTACAGGACTTCTCTATTCACGGAGGTGTTGTCGTATAAATGAAAGATGATTTAAAATGATTATTCAATTGAAACCAGATTTTCCGTTTTCAACTTTAAACTGTATAATTTAATGAAATAAACAATTGCAGAACATTAAATAGAATCGATTGATTTAAAAACCAGAATAAAATTTTATTGAAATCCTCACACATCGGTCATACGTGGCCAAGTTTTGGCGCCACAAGGATGTTCAGTTGTGGGATGTTAATAGGAGTGAAAACTTAATACTTTCTAAGACAATTCTCGTACGGGTATTTGCAATGTGCACGGGATTGGCTGATACCATCTATATGTGGTGTGTTATATGTCGCGGTGAGCTAATCTTCACGGTGTCGTGGTACCTAGTAGTAAACCGGGACTTGCCAGTTGCTTCAAGTTGTGCGGATCTCTAATGTTGTATTACAGGCGCCGTTGTGGAAGTGTCGCCGAGCCAATGGGCAAACAGAAGTAAATCAAGATTGTTAATGATTTGTGGCGCCTAAGTTGTCGAGCATTGGTCTGACCCCCTGGTTTTGTCCTCTGCATAGATATCGGTAAATAGCCGGTCCTTGTTCAAGATAAAGGCATTTCTAACGCTTCGGTTTCCCTTCCGGCGCGTCGCATGAGATCTCGCACTGCGCTCCTTTTGCACCAATAGAATATTCCATTGCCGCACACTATGTCTTTGGTCTCAAGTCCAGGATGATTTGAGAGACCAGGCTCAAACTAATTCTTATTTATTAACGATGATCCGCGTATTAGTCAAATTTTCTAAATTAAAATATGAATTTAATACATATAATTTAAAGACAACTTTACAGAATGAAAACCGTTTTTTAAGAAAAAGAGAGTTTAATTTCAGCATTGAATTCAAATTACATTAATGTAAGAACAATGTAGGAACATGAAAATTAAATTAATAATAATTCTTTAACAATGATCGACCTACAATTGGAGGGATTGAAAAAAATGGAGCACTGCGTCCATCGTGTGATACCAATTAAACCGCAGCGTCAACTAGTTGAACCATTCTCGAATTTTTGTCATGCGATTCAGCTCGTTCGACTCCCGGCCGTGTCAGCTGGATTTTTACCGCCTCGTTTCCTGGATTTCACAATCTAAAAGTTCGACGAAGAGACGTCACGCGTACATGCAACAAGTGGCCCATAAAGCGTGCACGTCCGTTTATCTACGACGAAAGAGTACATTCCAATTGACTGATGGATAGAAAGGTAGATCGTCCTGGCGACAGGATTACGCGCCGCCAAAGTGAACTCTGCTTTCGAACTCTATCCGAAACCACTGCGCCACACATGCCATCGACCAAGTTTTTTGTCACTCGTTGGTTTATCTTGTATCGTTTTTTACTATCATCAACTTTGCATCAATCAGGTATCGAGGTTTTTATTCTCGTGTCGTTGATAAACTCTAAAATAAAAATGTATCTTCATTAGAACTTTACATTTCATTTGAGAAAGTTGAGTGAAAGATGCGGTTAGTTCGCAACAAGAGTCAAATGTATGGTTTCAAATTTGTTCAAACATAGAATAAGTATTTTTTTATTATCCAAATGTTTCAGTTAGTACGATTCTGGCGGTTGTGCAAAGCTGGAATTTAAAATGGGAGGGGGTTGTGTCACAGTTCGGTAGACTTGCAAACAAGGTAGGCTCTAGCGACGTTTTGCATCACGAACCATTCGCAGTCATCTCTTATCCGGCGCTTCGCCCTCCGGACGATAGTAAAAACTTTTGCATACCTTACAATTATGGGTAATTTACGGTAATTAACGAGGCTGGCCGGAGTCACGGCGGCAATTTTCTGAGTAATATTTCTGGGCGACGATAATATCGCACCGACCGACTGCCATAAAGTCAATTTCTTATCAAATTTGGCTCTCGCTATAATTTGCATTTCAGCTTCTAGCCGAGTGAAATTATTTTCATGGTTGACGGCTTATCAGCAAAATTTGAAACGAGTCGTGTATCGTTTTTTTCAGTTATTTGTTTGAATTGAATCGCGCTCACAGAATGATTGGATTTTTATTGATCATCAAGACCAGGAGAGACGACACGCGAGTTCGCCAAGCTCGCATCAACTTTTTAAACATTTTGCAGTTGCAATTCGTCGTGTTGTGATAAAATTTTATAGCCCGAATGTCTTTTCCTTGCAGTCTTCATCGTCTCGGTTGAACATTGATAAAAGTTCAGTCTCGTCGTCCTTTCCCACTCACTCGGATTCGAGCACGGGATTCTAAGAAATATATCGACGAGTCTTACAAATTCGCCGCAGTCCTCTCGGTGAATTTCTCTCCGGGAGTAGCGAAATCCGCAAGGATCGCTTGCCACCAAATTTATTTTATCGCCTCAACCGGGAATGACGTTCTCGTAACGAGATATAAATTTGGAAGCTGAAGTAAACAGAGTCGTAAGTAATATCGGCGCTGCGCGTTTTGCGCACAGACGACGTCTGTGCAAGATTACTTTTGCGTCCTCAAATCCTATTCTATCCGACGATGTACTACGCACGTAAATTTAAATCAAAGCCGGGGGTTATACATATCAGTTTGATTCTTGCGATTATGATGTGATCTCAGCACAGGATAATAAAGAACCAAGTCAGAGCCAATTTTTTTGACGTTCCAATTTCGCACTGATGCCATTTCATCGAGATCAAATATTATTCACGATCGTGTTGAATATTAAATTTAACTCAATTCTTGTTAAAGATAAAGAAAGTTATGGACAAAGTTACGTTGATTTGACAACTTTTTGGTTAACAAACTGAAAAATTTTTGTACGATGAACCTTTCACTTTGTCAAAATTGAAAATATAAAGTAGAAAAACATTATCATAATTTTCAGAAACTGTACCTAGATTTATTTTTGATCAATTAAATTAAAAAAAAAAGGGAATTTAAAACGGCTGGGGTAAAGGAACATTGGACCATTCTAAAGTGCACAGTGTATTGAATGAACGATTTTTCATGGCTTCAACAGGTGGTTGCAACAGAATTGCATATCTTCTTTTAACAAGGTTATTCTGCATTCTTCTTCCTATTTTTCTTCCACTCATAAAAAGATAAATTCTTCCTTTTTTTATTCATATTTTGCAACGCACGACAACTGTTCCTACAGAGCACCTTGTGTTTCACATTGTCATTGTTTACATGATTGGATTAAACAACTAATGGAAAAATTATTATTAGTTATTATCAGACGGATGTACTGAAAAAAGTTTATTTCTTCGCTTATTAGAATGGAGGAATAATAAATCAGTTTAATAAATTGTATATATATATTGCCATCACTTGAGAAAAGATCGATGCTGATAATTTTATCATTCGTATTCGTCGTCCGAATTCGGGCAAGGCGGTGGCATAAAAAGTTGCCTACAAAAGCCGAAGCTCGCTAGAGAGTGATTTAAGTATGACGGGAAAAGGCGTTTGCTTTATACGTTTTCCGCAGCGATTCACGACACGTTGCCCCTCGTTGATCGTACGTAGTGACGCGACTAAGGATTTTATGATGACATAAACTTGCTCAAATTCCGAGGTGTATTGGAAAACATGTATTATGAAGACACGCTTAATGTCTTATGACAAAATTCGTACGTTATATTTTCTACTATTGGTGAAATCAGTTCGACAAAAAAACTTTTGATTTACAATTTTGATTGTAATTTGGACTAAGTGTTCAGAATGTGAGTCTACTTTATTTGGATACACGAAGTGACATGAAGCATTTCTTTCTACTGAATTGCTAACATTTCACGGCTGAAAAATTAATTTAATTAGATAATTTCAGAATTAGCACAAAATGATTTTTTTTTGTAAAAACAAAAAATAATTTTTTTTTAAATGCTTAATATTGACAAAATGTTACAGATCAAATCATTTTAGGAGTCTGAAGAATGTTAGAGTTAGAAGAATGAATTTTAATTACAATTTGCAGGCTCTGCAAAGAAAAAGTTTTATTCTATTTCTTTATGTTACAATACAATAAAGGTTACATTTGCAGTTAACGTTACAATTATAATTATCAAAAAACAGTTCTGTGAGCATATTTAAAATTTCAGTTTTGAAAAATACTTTTTTGTAAAAAAAATGTTTAACTGTTTTTATAAACGTGATCTTGCATTCGATTGAAAAATTCGTCTTGGTGATAGTTAAACAAATTCTTTATTTTGTAATAACAAAACTATTAAAAATATCTAATAGAAAATTTATGTAGACGTATATTTGATTGTTATTTTTTCGTATTTTTTAAATACGAATTTTACCATGAATCAAATAAATTTATGCTTCTGTTAAGAATATTTGAAATTTTGAAATTTAAAAACTCTAAAAAACTTTTTAAAAAGTTGGTTATGTAATATGTCAATCTGTCGTTAACGTCACTAGTTTATCATTTTAAACTCGCGAGGTAAGATGTTAAAACGTTCTTAAATAGTGTTCTTAAATATACGTTCGTAAAAATCATCTTAATTTGAGGTTGAATTTTTTGCAGTAAAATTCTAAACGTTTTTATGAAATCTGACAACTGCGAGAAGAAGTTGAAGATCTGAATGTCCGCGAGGGTTGGCTGTGCGGAGGAGCTTGGGGAGGTTTACGGGAGGGCTCGAGGGGCACTGGAGCTGCTGCTCGGTATAAGCCAGCGCGCGTCAATAACCGTCCATCAGATGTAATAGCTCCCCGAGACACATCGGTTGCATTTAAATGGCTGCTTAGCCGACTCTGTCTCGACGCCGACGTGGATCTATGGAATTCCATCAAGCTCTACGGGATCCCTTATCGTCCTAACCGGGTCGTCGTGCTCTCGCCCAGAAACTCCTTCTCTTTTTAACTCACGTCCCAACTGCACCATGCGACCGTGTCTTTTCTCCGCAAAAAGTTATTCTTTTGCTCCAAGGTGGCGCATAGATGCAGAGATAAAGAAATTAGATAACTTGTACCTGTTCGTTTTAAGAGCCCAGAACAAATGCATTAGACAATTGACGTTCGATAATCTTGCATTTTGTGAATATGAAATTTATTGTTTTAAAAAGTTGAAAATTGTAATTTTGATGTAACTTGTAGCCCTTAATTGGTAAAAAAGAAGGAAACGCATGTGAAGTGAAACTGCGACAAGAAAGAAATCGCCGAGTCTTTTCACTGAGCAATTTTCGCGAAATCGAACAGTCACGGAGCAAAGGGTGAGAGAGTCACGGTAACAACCGGCGGTGTTCGAGTAAACTTGCTGACTGTGAGATTCTTGATTGGCTCCATCCGCACAACTACGTGCTCGTCACAACAGCTCACTCGATGAAGGACCGAGTCGCCCTGATGTTACCCCTCGTACTCGAAAATACAAGAAAACTTTTGGCGCAATGCATACATAGCCTTTTCACTCCTTTTTCCACATTGCAAAACAAAAAGAAAAGGAACCAAAAAAAGTAAATCGAGCTTCAATTTTGAAATATATGCTCAAAATTTAGAAATCAATTTTATTACGACAGTTTGAAGTAAATCATATTGTTGGATAAAAAACTATTACAAATCACAAAGTGTCAAACGGCGGGTAAAAATAGTGCCCGTAATAACTTATCGAAAAGCTTCTGCTCCTTAATCTCCTTTACCCCTTTTATCTTATGTTCTCTTTTGCAGGTAAAGCCGTTCGTCGTGGTGAGTTTAAAGCCAGCCGGGGTTGATACATTTGGATGCGGTGGTGCTCGTGCGTTATTGCACGATGTATAATAAATTCGAAATAGCAGCCCCTTTTCTGACCAGTTAATCCCTTTCGCGGGCATATCGAGGCAGCGATTCCGGGCTCGTGTGTGCTTGTCACTTGTATAGTTGCACACAACGCCGCTGAGGCTGCGAGAGGCGAGTGACAGAGAAGACCAAAAAGACAGGGACAGGGCAGCTCGCCGGGGCAAAGCGGTACGGGGCGATGCAGATCTGCATGGCGGCCCCACCGCGTCGCAAATCACTTAAACTGCGGAGGGCCGAGGTGCGCTGCAGCTCGAGGGAGAAGGACAGCGACGCAGAGGGAAGTCGGTGGAAGGATAGAGGGTGATTATAAGACCACCACTCGCTGGCTAGCGAGCTAGTACCATCCGTTATGACTATAAATCTAAGATAACAATAACGCCCCCGACCCTCCGACCCGTCCTTCTTTCTCGCTCTTTGTGTACCCCCACCATTGTGACTCGAGCTTCCTCTCTCGTTTGTCCAGTAAGCATTAATGCCTCTTGCATCGCGACTATTCGCTGCACGTGTTTCTACTCTTTTGCACCGCCAATACAAACTCATTGACAATCCTGCTCAAGTACAAGCCAGAATTAAGAGGATTACAGGCGCTGCGATCTGTGAACTTTTCACCTCAATATTCGTTAGGAGCTCAATTTTTTCAGATGAAAAAATTTAAGGAGGTTTGATGCAAAAAATGAGTTCAATCAAGGCTGAGGTCGGCCGGGGTGCACTTTGTACGCAAAAGTTGGGTGGATAATTTTGATTATTCAATGTGGTTTAAAGCATTACCTTGAAACAACTTATCTAGAATCTCTGGATCCATGTATTAGCATCGAATTAAAAATTAGACCACGAAAATTGTGCGAGACCAGAGAGGCGGACAGGAATACTTTCTGGCCGAAAATACTTAACATCCCCCATAAATAGCTGGTTCTCGTAAAGATGGACCCAGGTTATCTTGCTCCTCGAGAGCATACCTACCCCCATGAATATTTATACCACGCAAAAGAATGGGGTATAAAATGCAAGATGGATCTTTGTCTGCGCGGCGTCCGATAATAATTCACTCGCAGGAAATGTTGTATATCGCGATAACATTTTGGATTAACGTTCGCACAATGGCGGCGCTTTTAATTGCCCTTAATACTGCGAATGTGAGAGCGTTAATGAAAAGTGCTCGAATGGCTGACATATTATTATTCAGTACATTAAGTCACCAAATGAAATTAGCAATCAATGATTGCATCCGCGTCTCTTTTAGTTACCACCACTAATAGAGTGGGAGCGCGACTCGCTTTTTGTCCCGATGCTCAGCGAAAGTGTAATTTCAACAAGCCAAAGTTACGACGGTCATTTTTACTGGCAGTGCAATAACTTTTGTAAATGACTATGTTTCAATCTGTTGCTGATTTATTATTTTTATCAATGTTTACAAGTACTTGATTCATGTGTAAGGTGCTGCCACCTATCTTTGATTTGCAAGGCCCTCGCGCATAATCTTTTTTTTTTGCTTTTTGTGTTGACATAAATTTGATCAATAGATTCAAAGTTCCGTAAACCTGTCTAGTTCTGGCACTCTCACTCAACATTAGTTTTAGAACAATTTTTTTGATATTTTTCATTTTTTTTGTTGATGGCGAAGGTAATTGAATCAATCGAATTTCCAAGTGCATTTTCATCTTTAAGAAAGCCGAAAGCTTGGAAGATATACGGTTCAACTAATTGCTTAGCTCGGTAGGATGAAAATGGTAATAAAAGGTCTTGATGATATTTTTGCTCTTGTTTCAAAAACGCAGCGAGGTTTGTTACAAGCGGACTAATGCCGTGAGTGAGGTTTCTGTCCAGTAATGAGCAAAATCTAGGAATGAAGAGGCGTTTTAGTACAGCTGCCGCTACATCGTCCATCACGAGTGTTACTGTGCTAGCTAATACACGTATAATTACTCCTTTCTAAGATTTATTTTAATTAGCCCCTATATCTTCTCCTAACGACCACCGCTCTGATTTAGCGAGCGGTGTCTCGGCCTCCCTTAGCGCAGTCTCATCTCGAACGCGCCAACCCTTTTGCGACGTCGAAATCTTTCCCAAGATAGCCGCTAACGATCCGGAGAAAAAAAATTGCCCCTGTATAATATATTTTGATTAATCCAATTAACGTGACTCCGCAATCAACATTACACGGGACAAAAATATTCTACACATCCTCATTCTCGTCGCGCAAGGTTAGCAACTGAAAAAGAAAAAAAAACAAGAAAAAACAATCGTGCAGAAGATCCTTATAATTTTTTCGATTCTTTTATCGTTATTCTCGAACGTTCTGAGAAAATCGCGGTTCATTCCACAGATTAGGTACAATTAAGCGGATATTTCTTATTCTTTAATTGCGGGTCATCAATCAAAGATTTTCCTCTATAATTATTCCGGGAATTGTTCAGGAGGAATAAAAATGCTCGTTGCCTATCGCTTTTCAATCTTTAAGCGTGGGGCGATTCAAAGTTGCTTGATCGAGGGAGCAAATTACGCGTGAAATCACATCCGCTCCGGCGGAGGATATCTTGTGCATAGCTCTCGGTCTCTGAGTGTGTGCCAACTCGGGACTGCTATTCGGGGTAAATCAGAGAGTGCACGCGTCGGCTTAGACGGTAATATTGTTTTCATTAGTGATTAGAGCTGAATGAACTCGATGGCGGAATATCGGCTGGCGTGTACGAACTTTTGCACGTACACATGAGCCCGGGTTGGTTTTAGCACAGGAGTCGTTCGCGCCATTAACTCGTTCATAGGCAATCGAATAGCAGACCTCGCCTCGGCAGCGGTAAGCCAGCCGTAAATCAGACACGAACTTGGTTGGAAGAAGGAAAGCTCGAAAGCCAAACAGAGGAAGAATGAGGTAGATTCGTAATCGCCGACTTAAGTGGGACTGCTTGATCTGCGGCTGTTTGGAGTTGTACGAACGATCCCGAGGACACGTCGCGCGATGCGGCGTACGTGTGGCTCTGACTTTGGGCCGCGCTTGAATCTATATTTCTAGCGCTTGTATTCCGTATCTGCTCATCTGGGGTCTATCTCAGCCGTTCCCGAACTAAAACCAACCCCCTGCGCCCGGTCTCTTGTACCTACACTCCTCGTTCCACGACTCCGCCGACGACCGACAAATCCTCGCGCGACGCCACACACGAGCACATTTCTCTGAAATACGACGTCCCCGGGAGCATAAACGCCGCCGTTACTATTCCCACAAGTTGTAACTGGTGTTAATTATTGGCCCGGTGTGTGTCTGTTTTGGTGTGTGTGTGTGTGTGTGTGTGCGCGCGCGAAGCGCACACACTCGCGAGTTCATTGAGGGGGGGGGGAGAGGTCGAGTTTGTTGGATATCGATGGCGCGTGGGAGTGCCCGGAGGGGCGAGGGCGTTATTCATACCGCAGCAACTCGATATCTGATTATCATACGTCTTGGCATGATAACGCAAATAATTAAACGTCGGGAATACAGAAATTAACGGGTTCGCCTATGACGGCGGGAGGTCTGCGCGCTCAGATACCAAATAGCTCGTTGAACGCCAGAGATGTTGGGGCGATATTCCGCCGGCGGTTAACCTGCAGCGAAAATTTGCAATTTAGCATCTGTTTCCCATTTTTGCGATTGAAATCCCACATTCGCGCTAGATGTCCAAATAAATCAGCGGATTTTGAAATAAAACTTCAAAAGTCTGATGATGGTGCCTCTTTGAGAATTTCATTAACTTTAGTTTCATCATTTGTTTTCTTTGTAACTTCTTTCCTACCACATTCAAAAATTCAACATGAGACGCGCGCGCGAGTTTTAATTTTACAATCCAGGGAAGGGGTAAACTCAAAGCGTCGGTATAAGGTCGACTTAGGGATTTGTGTCTCGACCGTACAGACACTCGCCTCTGTTAAGCAGTAAGCATGAAAGATGGTGATGCCGCCCGAGGGAACTCCTTATTCCAGCAGTTTTCATTATTAAAGGTCCCTTCATAATTGACGGAGTTGCCGGAGCTGCAGTTGCAAACTGAGTTGTCGTTAAACACATTGGTATTTGCATAACTCATACATGAGCTTACATTATGTTTCAAATTTATTTATCGCACTTAACACCCCTTCCGCGACGTCGAATTAAACATCGTGATGACGGGCAAATGTCTTGAGCATTTGGGAAAACTTAATTATATATTTGCTATCGAAAATTCTCAAACCCAGAGGGAGAATTTCTGTATATTGTCTCTCAAATAGTGTGTTTGATTGAAAGCGCAATTATATCGCAAAGAAAAGCTCCTTTGACCAACATATCGCAGGCGCTCGATTACTTATAAGACTTTTGCTTATATTCTTGATTGGTACTGAGTCAAGTCTATACGGTTTTATCTTTGTATCCTTTATACGAGACATGAGATTTTCAGTTTAGCTTTGTGCGCTGGTTACATTGAATATCCCTGAGGGTTCACTGGGCATACGTTTATGACTGTTTCATTTACAAATGTATTTCCTTTCAGACGGAACTTTCAATTTAGTTAGATGTTTCCTATGATGGTTGTTGAACGGACGGTGGTGGTGCAGCCGGAGTGAACGTGACGCAGACAGGGCAGAGGGGGCAAACTTGTAACGGAATCAGAGAGCGAGCAATGCCAATCGCGTCGGTAGTTGCAGATGAGAGAATGCTGTTCCCTTTCGCAAACAATTTACAATGAGGTCTGTGTACGAACAAATTTTCACGATTCCACGTCAGTCAGCATAGCCATGCGGATGAAAGATAAAAGAGGATCCTCTTAGAGACGATGAAACAATTATTTATTCTATCAACTGGCGTGCTCCTTCTGGTCGATTTGAACCTTTTGAAATACCGATGATCATCAGGTATGAAATTGCTTTGCGTTTGCGTTTGCGAAAAAAACATTCTTTATTTTTTTTAAATTTGTCGCGCTTAACAATCGATGTGCGTTATTTCGTCTGGACTCGAAATTAAGGTTAAGATTTAATTTCTGATTAGGCAGCTGAGCTCTCTTGGGGACAATTCAACTTGGTCATTCTGACTGACAGAAAGTATTACGATTCCAGAGATGGAAAGACCGACCGGCATACGAATCACCTATTTACCCTCCGCCGCAGCGCTTTCTTTGCAACTGAAAATAGCTCCGGTGACAAAGACTCTTTATTTTATTCATGTTGCCATCCCGTATGGAATTTCTTCCGTTACGTAATTACTATTACATATCATTTTGCAATTCAATGTAAGTATCACGTTTCTATAGACTTGAAAACGTTTTATATTTTTTGACAAGGGCTTTATCAACTGAACTTATATGATTGGAAAGAAAAAAAAACAAATTGGAAGAAAAAAGTTGGATTGTAATGTTTTTGTTCTTCTATTTATTTTGTGGAAAACTAACTTAGAGAAGTTAGGTCCAATTTCTAAAAGAGTATATTTAGTTTAAAATTTATTTTATTTAAATACAATATTATTGCCACTAGAACTGGAAAGGTGAAATTCATATTCTTTTATATGTAAAACTGTAGTTAATACAAAGCTTCAATTAAAAGACCATTTTATTAAACATATTTAAATTATTTTTTAATGGTTAGAACAAATTTAAAAAATATTGATTATTAGAAATTGTCTGTCAACTATGAACTGAAAATAAATTATTAAAACATACAAGTTATTTTGATAATTCATTAACCTTTATTTTTTACTACTTGTATTTTGTACTACTTTAGTGGATTCTAATTTGAACAATTTATAAGAAATATGAGATTGTTTAAAAACGTCAATTACAAAATGATATACATCATGCATAAAATATGACTAACCAGAATTTTCAATTAAGCTAAAAATATATTGCGATTATATTTTTGTTTTAGCGACTGTTATTTATTCCAACCGGAAGCTCTACTCCACCACGGTTTTCTTTTTTCACTGAGGCGGCTGCTCGTTACGCTTTACGAGAACCCGAGAGCGAGGCACACAGTTCGGACGAACTGGCGAAGGAAATTAAGATTCTGAGAAGGATGCAAGACTCCCGATGACGATCCAGTTGGCATGGTGCAAGTTCTGGGGATAATTCGGCGTTGAAATGCTAACGTGGCCGAGAGTAACGTTGCACTGGCCATGACGGGCGTGACTACTGGAGCTTAAGCTTTTTACCCTCGCTGGCGCTGACATATTTCTTGATTTTCGGAACAATGGGGCAATAAAGAGTGGTGCCCGCCCCCGACGCGGCTTTCCGCGCTGCTAGATATTGTGGCACATATTCTAGCTATAATGCCACTACCTGCTGGTGATCCTTATAGCCCGTTGGATGTAAAACACAAGACGATTCAAAATGCGTTGCGCGTTCAAGTTGCTTCTCATCTGAATCCTTGGCATGCTTTTCGCTAGGTTCAAAAACGCGTAGGAATATATTTTTGCCGGAGCAATAATCTTGGCAATTATTTCAAGGTATCGAAAATAAATTGTAATTATTATCATTAAATAAGGAGCAAAATATTAATATCTTATTTTTATACAATTATACTTACACACAGTTTGACTTGAAATTGTACTGAACTCAAGATCAGTCCATAAATTAACAATGACATATAAAATTCAAAATTTGTATGAATATTGATTTTCACTTGTTTAGCGTCTAAAGAATTTTATTTCTTTGTTTAGTCATGTCTGACCTGAACCATTCCATACTACTCGTTTTGGACTTATAGATTGACAGAGAATGATTTTCGATATGCAGCTTCTGGTAGTCTTATTTCAAATGGGAGTAATCAAAAAGCGCATCCTGTGTCGAATTTCTGTTGACTATATGCGTACTTGTTCACCGTGGCAATAACCCATTTTTAGTACGAGGTCTAGCGTCCTTGAGGATTCACGGCGGAAATCTCGATTACTCTCACGAAGCCGTGACATCCGACTCGATGCTTTCTGTCCCTTTTGCTGATTCTTTCTTGCATTTTTCGTCGGTAGGAGATTTCGTCGGAAGACGAGTAGTGCGGTGACGTGGAAAATTGTGCGATTATTCGCGGTTAGATAAAGAGCCTTCTTCCTCGACGGAGTGGAATTGCCGGATGAAAAGCGAAGCTGCACGGACCTGGAGCACCCTCCAAGTGAGGATTCAATCCCCGGATGCCCACAAAATAATCATCCAGCGTTAGCTCATCCCTTCGCTTGCAGAAGTCTCTTACGGGTCCGGCGGTCCTCTCTTATTATCACGCGACAAAGCGTAAATTCCACGCGAGAAAAGTCGACCCCAGCCGATGACCATAAAATTTCATTTTCGCGCGACGCGCCACACTTGCCGAGAGCTTGAGTAACGCGCGAATAAAGATGATAACGACCCTGAGCGACGGAATTATCAGTCCTCTTTTGTTCATTCGCTAGCTTTTTTTTCTCTTTTTTACCGACAAATCGAATCCGTCGACGCGCATTAATCCTCGATTAAGGACGTAATTTGAACTCACGAGTTATCCCGTACGAATTCTGCGATGATTTTCTAAACACAAGCTCAAGCTCGGCTTTCCCTTTGAAAATATGTTTCTCGTTGCAGAATGCATTTGTGCTTTGAAATAATTTCGGGATCATTGAAACGCATAATATGTATCAGAACAATGCTCACAAAATAACACGCAGTTCTATTAAATGTGTATTATTCTGTTATAATCATGAAAGCTACAATAGAGGAAAAACACCCAAGATATTAATAAACAGGTTATACAATTGATTACGTATACCTCTATTAATTTTTTATGTTGTATGATAAATTACATAAACAGTTATGAATTTTCATACATCCGATTGTGAATACTATTATATTTTGAACTGAATTTCGCGCTGTAAAATGGGTTGCGCGAAATTTTTAGGGATGTAAACCATAGTGGAATTGAAATCGAAAACCAGTCTAGAACTCTTATTTCTATAGAATTAAAACTGGAAGCTCATATAAAAAATATACGGAAGTCAAATTTTTATTCAGAAAAATTAGACTTGAAATCAGAATTAAAAATGTGGAACCTCAATTGAAATCGGTACCTACAGTGACACTCGAATGCGTAAACGAACCAGTTTTTTATTATGAAAATAACAAATTTACCAAACATAAAATATCACAGATTTTTACTGAAAACTAAGAAAAACCAAGTTTAAACTACCTAAAGGTACAAAACTAACTGTCGGATTTGTTTAAAAACTAAAAATATACAAATATAAAACACAATAGTTGAATATACAAAACTGAAGATCCATTAAATTTGTTTTTTCCAGTTTTAGATTTTTCCGCTTATCTTGGAATAAAAGTCTATGAAAAATCAAGTCGTTTTTTACAGTGTAAGTCATACATTTTTAGAATGAAGAATGAATATTAGAACTATAGATAATTCGATTTCGAAATACATCGTCGTTTGATTAAACAAATGGTTAGAATTATACATTCGTTGTGCAATCGTGATTGTGTTATTTACATATTTAACGAAATAATATCATGATTAACTAAGTGAGATCATTGTTATTCGTTGAAGCACGAAATTCGTTCTCTCTTGTTTATAATTTACATGAAGCAAATATACCGAAATGTTTTCTTCTTTGTGTCGGATATAATCGATATGCCAAGCAGTGAAAGTAGTAGTATGGTTATACAATCCTGTCATGTAGAAAAAATTACAAACTTTTTAAAACACCTTTTTCGACTTTATTAATACAAAAATAGCTTATGAGGAATCCTTTTAATAATATGCAAAATAAAAAAAATCACTTACATTACAAAAAATTATCACGATCGATCTTATCTTAGGTAAAACAAAAAGGGGCCTCAATCTCGTTACTTCTTTACAAGGAACTACTTTTCTGATGTGAGAATAAAAAAAGGAATCTGATTTTATTTTATAGTTAGAGTATGAAGACGATTGAAGAATGGGAAATTATCAGATAGTTTAGAGGGTAGTCAAACATGTTGTGAAGCGTTTCATACGAATTCGAGGTGTATGCATGAACGATGGAGGCGATTTCGGCAGTGGACGTTATGTTGTCGGTAATAGATACAGAGTGAACGAGAGAGAGAGAGAGAGCAAGAGCAGTGGAGAGACAGGCCGATAACGTGGCACGCCGAGCAAGAGCGAAGTAGATACGGAAAGCGGAGGTACACAGTCGGGTGGTGACGTTGACTAATGATGGTGGTGAGAGAACATACTCCAGTCTAACCCGACCTGTTGCACCCCCCCAAATAAACTCCGTCAAACTACGCACCGCTAAATAGAATCGCTTCACGTCTTTCGAGCTCATGTCCGATTTACTCTGACACCGGAAGTGCAAAACTATTAATCGCTTTCAATCACAGGATAAAGCAAAAACTCCGCACACTCTCCTCTATCGTCACACTTTTTTGTCCAATTATTTTCTCTCGGACGATTCGCCTCGTTGAGATCAGGCAGACTAGAAAAAAGTAAATTGTTGGTTAAAAATATCAGGCTAGACAAAAAAGACAATAAAAAAAGACAATCGTTCATTTCCAAGAACAGTTGGGAACTCATTTTCAAATCAACGTAAATATTTTCATTGAATAATTTTTATATAAAAAAGTTTCTTTTTATAGAATTCAAATCAAGCGGAGATTAAAATAGAAAATCTGCGGAACGTGTGTTGTTAAGAGATGAAATTTCGCATCGTCTCGAAAGCGATAGGTGTTTCGCGATCGTTAAAGCGGCGAAGTACGGCTGGTAATCCCGAGGGGCTTCCGCTGTTGTTTCTTGACGCGCGTGGGTATGAGCTTTGCAGTTCGTCGGCATACGCAGGGCAAAGCTCTTTGCCGACAAATCCACCAGCTCGTTTAGTCCGACCCATGGATTAGCGGCGAAAAGCCTTGGCTCCTTGTGTCGTACGACATCTCTCTGACCACGTACACGCGAATATGTTAATTCACCCTGCGATAATAACCAGGGCGCATTCTAATTTTCTTGTAAACGCAACTGCGACAGGTTCCTGCGATGAAACTTGGCCGCCGTTTGTTCTCCGCGGCATTACGAGCGATTTTGTTCTGCGCGTCCGGCTCTTGCAAGATTTCGGTTCTTTTATGGGTTTCCAGAAGCTGAATGTGGAAAAGTTCCAGGAATAATGCAAATTTTGTACAATTGTGCTTCGCAAACTGTTCGAAATCCTGCTGTCCACAATAACATGCTATCTCTCTTTACACATATTTTTAAGATAAAAAAAATGTTGCATCATACATAATTTTAGGAATTACCATGTATCTACGTTAATATTGTCCACTTGTGGTATTTTTGTTGTGATAAAATAAATCGAGATGTAAAAATAATTATATTTTTATATAAAAATAATTGTACAGTGAAATCCTTTTTGAGTGCAAAAAATGTTTACAGTGTAAAATAATTATACTAAGGGAATGATAAAAAACAGAGGAATGAAGAAAAAACAATATAATCAGCTTGTGTCAATATGATGTTTGTAGGAGTGGATAAATTGAAATTTTGTAATTGATGTAATTGAATCACCTCCGTGGTTCTGGACAAAGTTATTATGTTCTAATGAATTTTGCAATGCGGGGGGTCGGTCTGTTTTTTCGGCTACATCGGCGATAGAATTTTGTGAGCATTGCGTAGGAGCTTGAAAGCCGCTGTCAACGTCTCTCAGTGGGCAGGGTTGTCTCGCATGTGAAAATCTCGTTATCAACCGCCGGCCATTAGGGACCCAAGGCGACAAAATGCCCGAGCAAAGTGCCATCTTTCGGAAATAATTATCGCGCACATTGTCGATGCCACCGCACGTATACGCGCATTTTCCTTACTTGCCGGACACAGCAGAGACGCAAAGCGCCTGCCGAGAGTTCGGCGCCAAAGCCCAAGTACGCGACGTATAATTTAATCCCGCGACGTTAATTCTTTCTGATGTGTGCGGCAAATAAACCGTTGCCGCTCGCACAAAACATGTACTGTAAAACGCAACCTGAGCAAAAATGTCATTGCGCTCGTCTCTGTTTTCAACGTAATTAAAAATGCAAAGTGACGATGATTTTATGCGAAGTTTACATTAAAAAGCCACGTCGACTTATTTTACTCAAGCTTACTTGTATACGTCGCAAACTTTATTCATTGCGAAACTGTTTTTTGTTTTTCTTTATTGCGCTGGTTTCCTTTTCAAATAAAAATATAACTTGGAAAAAATATACATTTTTTTTCATAAAACAGCCGAAAACAAAAAGGTTAAGGATAATTTAATGCTTTACAAAGTGGCGAGTGGTTCAATAATTGTCTTGGAGATGTCACAATAAAATTTCGAATAGACTTTACACGTCAGGTGAAAGTGGATCGCTTCGCGAAAAAGGGTAAAAATGTGTTGGAATTGCGTTTGAAAGGTTTTGGATCGTGATTAATATCCAAATATTGAATATATTCTGTTTTCGCTGACGACTTCTATGGTTCAATAAATTGAGTAGCGACGTACAATTTCACATGCGAATATTTTTTTAAACGTCCGTCGCAAAATAATGACGACCCGAAAGTCACCACCGGAACACAATATTCGTACATGTCGAGCGTGCTGGCAACCCTGTCGAACCATCGCTCATCCACGCACGTAGACATGCTGATCTAGTTGTATTTATGTAGGCAGTGAATCACGTCGGAGGTTTTGATTTGTCGATGGCTTTTATGGACAGGAATTAACGCACACAGTGCTTTGCATTTTGTTGCTGCAAATGTTTCCCACCTCTCCCCTGTCCGCGCGTTATTCTATATCTTTCGTGGCATTTTTACTCCGACATTTCCGAGCGACGCTCTGATCGATGACGTATGTACTTCCACTCTTTCGCGATATTCCAAAATGTTCGATCCGGGCCTATACGCGCTTTTCACAATCAAATTCATTTCACATTTGTTGCAATAGTCTGCGAATCGTCCATCGTTTCTGCACCCTCCAAAAACATCCCAATAAAAAACTTAGTTTTACATGTACAATATTTTTTCTTTTCCCCAGTATTATCATATTTTCGGATCTGTCTTTTCTAAAGATTTTATATTTCAGGCCTAATAAAAATTTCAGACCAAATTGTCGAAAAATTATAATACTTTCGAGAAGAGTTTTCTTCCCAGTGAATTTTTTTTCAACATTTCATCCTGAATTATTTTTCACAAGATGCTTATCATTGATTTAATAAGTAAGAAATAAATCGACGGGACGAAAAATGTCTTAATCAGCGTGCCGTAACTTTTGCAAGGACCTATCCAAAATGCTGCTTATCTCGGTCGGTGGTCGCAAATTTGGTCGTGATTTTTTTAACTGCTAACCGTTCTTTTCGGCTTTATCGCGACCCACGGTCACGCGGAAGTTGGCCTTAAGCCTCGAGGAGTGAAGTCATGAAAGAAGCGCGCCGCTGCTGGACGATGTAACCCTGTTCGTTGCCCCGTCCCCCTGTGACTCTCCGGTTAAACGGCTCTCCTAACCTTTACTTTGGAAAGACCCATAAAACCAAGTGGGGTGGAATAACAATAAACTATCCGTATAAATCTCCTCGAGAGACACGAAACCGCTTTGATAGCGCGCCCCGATTATCTTGGGAAATGCGTTTTCTTTTGCCCGAGCGTGAAAGAGAGAGCAAAGTCGTGCAGCGAGAATAACAAGAAAAATCGAGAGAAACTGCCGGATATTTTAATGCTCATATTTATCCTGTAAATATTGTGACGTCGCGCATGTTGTAAGCATGACAAAAAAGTAACGACTCGGACGGACCAAAAATGGTTACAAAACGCCAGAGTGAACATCAAAGGGAGATATTTTCGAAATCAGATTTTATGATGCCAGATGTCGTTGATTCGACAGGCTTTTTTTGGACGGCACAGGTTTAATATCTATTCGAAAATTTCATTGAAACGATTTTGAATAAACGGTTAGATTTTTCCCCCTTGCAAAGACAAATGATCGGTCTATTTAAAGCACGGTTGACTGGTCATAAAAAATGCTCGTTGACGAGTAAAAAAAGCGGGCAAAAATGAATTGGTAAGGGCTCTCGTTGCGGGCTGCACATTTGTCGCAATAGTTTTTTGCATGCGAAAAAAAAACCTGAGTGCATAAATAAACCGATGGACGTCGCTGTCAGTCTGGATCGCGGCTTGCACGAGCGGACCGCGGTATAATATGCGCACTACCACAACTGATTTATGTGCTCGTGATATTTCGATACAATGGCAGAGCCCGGACGCTGACAAAAAAAAGAGGGGCAGGGGGCCAAGCTTGATCAGTTTGCGGGTGAGCAAAACGAATACTCACTTTTCTTGCCTATCGCGGTTGGGAAAAAACCGAGAAAAGCGCGTCTGAACGAGAGACGTACGCCCGCTATGGACTCCAAGGGGAGTCACTTATCTTGCGTACCGTAAATAATACAAATATAAACCGCGCGCGGGGCCGTAAATCAAGCGCCGGTGTTAAGTTCGTTTCGCCGTCGAGATAAGTGTTCGACGAGTTCGTGTGATATTGCAACCTGCGGGCTTGCTCGCGACCGTCGTTCACGACACTCGCTAGCTTTTGGTTTTAGAATTCAATGCGGTTATTGCGAATGCGGCCTTTCAATAAGAATTATGACACTCTTTTGCGGGGTATCACTTTTCGCAAAATATTCATTCCTAGATTGCCAATTTTGTTCAGCGTTTGGCTCACTCTTGAAAAAGTTACATCGATACAAGCGGAGATTCTTCTTACAGAAAATTAACCATCTTATTTTTTGACCAAAATAAATTAAGTTTGTAAATTAAAAAAAAAAAAAAAAACAAACAAACAAATCGTCATGAGTATGTTCGAAACTATCAGATAGATGAATTCCTAAGTACATTTTAAACATGTATTTTCACAAAAAAATATAATTGTTTGTGCAAACAAAAATTACATAATTCTAATAATGTGTGTAGAACAGTTATTTTCGGAAAAAGAACAAAAAATAAATCTTATTGGTATCATATTATAAAACACTTAAACACTTTATACACTGCAAAAAAAAAACAGAATAGTGGAAAAAAGAGAAAATTTAACTGATCCATCAGTTAATCCAACTAAAAATGCTGTTGTATTAAAAAAAATGTTCAGTTAAGATGACTGAAGAATATCTTTTGTTTTCCGGTAATAATAAATACAGATTTTTTTTAACTAAAGTGCCTGGGAACAAAATATTCGTTTTTTTAGTGAGATACTGAAAAGTCGACTCATTCATAGTATGGCCAAATATGGGTTAGTTTTTGAAAGTAAGGAGAAAAAAAATATGTTTTGATTTCACATATTAGAAACTGCATGTCCGAGTATTATTTCGGAAATTAAAATACAATCAAAATATCAAAGGATTATCAAATTCGTGCAGTTTCAAACCCACATAAATAACGTCGCAGATACATTAATTACAGATCAAAATAATTATCCAATCTGTCAATCTTAAAATATATTGCTTTGTGCCTCGGGATTGAACCATATAAACAGGTGCAGTGCATGAAAGGTAATTACGCGTTTGAAGCGTGACAAACAAAACCTCTAAATTGAAATGCGTTTTACAATTCAAATCTGTCGGGCGCATCGGACACGAGTTTTCAAGCCGCCGACTATAAACGATGATATTGTTGTTTCGGATGCGTTTGGCCGGTGAATTTATGATGCACTTTGCCGCGGTGTAAATTACGCGTAATAAGCTACGACTCGCGGTCACTTTCGGCCCTGAAAACGAGGCGAGGAGGACGAAAAAAAGAGCAGAAGACACGAAAGCAACGACGGGTATGAGAAAACGAACAAAAATGCGCATGGATAAACAAGCCGACTGGACGAAAAAAGGCGAACTTTTCGCGCTTGAATTTAAGCTAAATAACTAAGCGTGACACGTTTGGGGGCGCTTAGCGCCGAAATGTACGAGCACTATTAATTATTGTAAAAAGGAAAACGCGTGTAACACGCACCATGGAAAAAAGAGTAGAATCTGAAGCGAGAAAGCAAACAACGGTTCAGGTTGAAAGAAGAGCGATGAAAAAACAAGAAACGACAGAAAAGGGCAAAATATGAGAGCAGTTAATAACACTTTGTGGGAAATAATACTGCGAGAAAGGCCGCTTACCGTGACAAATAACTGGCCTCGTGCGCGCCCCCACAGCAACCCCCGTTTAACTCAAGCGTTCACTATTCCCACGCGCCTTTTTTTCCAAACAATTGAAAATGCATCAGGCAGCGACTCCCCCCCAAAAAACACTTGTTTTCATTTTTTTGCATTCGAAAATGTGATGCTCCGAATTGTTAACAAATTGAAATCCTTCCGTCAAATCCTTCACAGAAGGCAATGATTTTAGAACTTGTATGTTGTCACATCTGAATTAAATTTTAAGACTGTGCTTCAGTTTTTAATATGTCACATTCCAAAATGTAGGATATGAGTGAAAATAAAAAGAATAAAATGATTAATTTTTACGCATTTGTATTTCTGTGGGTAATAGGCGAAACGATGAGGTATAAATGTATACATAACTCCTATACACTTACCTCGTTGTGTGTGACCCACAAAATCTATGGTAAAGTTATAGATCATTTTTCTTGATTTTTTGAGAATAGCACTCCATAGGTAAATATACAGAAAAATGGGATTTTATTTAATAGAAAAATTCTGACTTCTCTTCTCTTGGTGTGCATCACTGATAACCAACCAATATTTGTATTGACTTGAAAATATGATCATAAAATGTATGAATAATTATTTCTTAATATCAAATATATTGTGCACAAAAAGTTGGCATTCAAATGAATAAGTGTCCCTTAACTTTTTGTGCATAATGTATTACATGTTTTCATTTTTTTGTATTTTCATATGTAATATTATATTGATTCAATTAAAACGTTGAATTTCAATATTTAAATACAAAATGTTATGACAGATTTGGGAACAGCATTCAATTGTCGATAAAACGCTCATTATTGTCTATCAATCATCGTTACAATGTAAAAATAAAATGATACATTGTCGAAAGCATTTGTAACAGTAATTCATATTTACATGAGCAAATTCACAGACCAGAGCATATCGGAGCAAAAATATTTGGCTTTTGTATGTTTTCGGCCCGATGATTTTTGCATTTTCTCGTTATCGCGAGTGGAATCTCATTAAAATCGTATCGACAACGGTCATCATTTTTGGGTGTACACGTCAAACCTGGAAACATTCACAGTTGACAGCTGTCACGCTCTGGCACACGTCAATAACGTCACCTGCCAAGCAACCATCCGGCTGAATTACGTTTGTGAACATTTCGCAGAATAATATATGTAGCAATTTTCGCGCTAGACTGAACCGAAATATTATATGCTTTAACTGGTTTGATGTTTCCATCGACGGATATTACTTATACTCTGTTATTTTATTTTTAATTTAAAATTATAGAAAAGTGTATTATAGGGATGTGAACTTAACCTGTGGAAAAATTTGTCGTGCAGGTTGTATAATCGTAAATATTTTAAACGCGATGATACGTCAGTGCACTTAAGATGCCTTTAATGAGCGGTATCGTAGAAGAAAGCAGCACTCAAGCAAACAATTTCAAGCAGCCGGCAACGAATATTACAACGTGATATTACGCGTGGAATGAAATAATCCAGGCTCACGGTTTCCACCTCGTGAAACAAAAGTAAACGAGGCGCCCGTGCTAATTGCCACGAAAAGGGTTAACTTGGCGTTCGCCGTCGTGGCTATAACGCCATCCATATTTAATTAATACAAAAGTCGAGATGAGCCGCGGATGCGAAAAGCGCTCGTACGATAATGGCGCCTTTGTCGAATTTTTGACTTTTAATTCAGCATCTCGGGACTTGTAAAAGCAAATGAATAACAAACATGTGTGCATATCAAAAACAATCGTGAGAGACTCGGTGAAAGGAAAATAACATTTTTTTGTTCGATTCACGTTTTCATGAAATGTTTGTGAAGTGTTAAATGGACTATAAATAATTATTTATTCCGGTCGATTCGTTTTCGTATAGTCGAATATAATAACGAGAGAGGGTGTTCACAGCTATTCGGCGCTTCAGGAATTAGCGCGGCGAAGACAATTGGCTCGCTACAAATCGCGGGATGCTTTCGCGACGGAGGGATTCGATGAAAGGTTGGGACCCGATGGCTGCGAAGGCATCGAACGGATTGGCCTTTATAAACTATTCCTGTTGTCTCCTTGGCTATTATTCCAGGCGATGATTCATGACTGACCATTAATTATTGAGTACGCCTTTATTCGCGCCGAAGGGACGATCCTATTGCTCATCGGTTAGACGCGAATTCGGCTGGCATTGTTCTTGCGTCGTTCACATACATTCTCAGCGCGGCGGCGATCATAATTTTTGCCGGCTTAAATAAAAACAGCTCCCGCGGAACGGATAAAAAAAATACCCGTGCGGAGATGCCGGAACAAGAAAATCGACCGGAAGAAAAGGGAAAAAGCAAAGCGGGCGAACAAAACGCGTAAAAGCGAGGGATGCAAGAGGGCGTTGCGTCGTGAGAAATATTTTTCCGCAGGGCGCCCTCCTTTTCGTTCGCTCGCGCGTTTATTTTTTACCTTTCTTCTTCTTTTTTTTGCGAATCCGTATGCGATCACGAGCCAGCGACAATGCGAAACGACCCTCCTCGCGAGAGTTGTCTCTCGCGAAATAATACCCACGATACTGCTGACAATACCAATATCTCCGATTCAGCGACGAGCTATTCGTTTAAGCGCGTGTTGTTCAACGCTTCGTGCTGCATCGCGCCAACGTATCTTGGGATTCGTTTTGACTCCTCGACCGTGAGGCGATTTCGTTTTTGATTGCTGAGCCTTGCTGCTTTGCTTCGACTGCAAAAAAATAAAATTACCGACGTTTACATTGGTGGCATGCTCGTTGGTACAGTCAGCACTGCGCTTTTCATTCCAGTGATGACGAATATACAAACCTGGTCATACGAATTTTTCAACCAATTTTTTCTCATTCCTGCATGAGTTTGAACAATTTTAGAATTGTGATTGTTATAAAACTGAAAAATTGCATATAAAATTGTATTGTATGTGAATTTATTCTGTCTTATTGTATTGTACTTCACTTGTATTTAGTATTACTAAAAAAAATAGTAAGTATTAGTCCTATATTGCAGATAAGAAAACTTGTGTCAATAGCAGTGACATCCGTGCTGTACCACGCGCAGAAGTCGCGTTGAAAAGTGAAGATGATTGATAGTAGGTCGATTCAGTCCACAGGAAAGGACTGCTACACTTGGTAACATTTTCCACATGATATACCAAATGTTTGTCATTGCTTGTAGATTCCAGACAGCGATCTCGACAAACTCTGTTTCTGAATCTCATCAATTGAAGCAGATTAATTTGTTTCATTTATTCTACTTACCTGTTAAAAACATATTATACTTGAAAAAAAATTTTACTCGTGATTTGAGAATAAACTTGTGCTAAGCATTTAAGTTTTTGATACAATATATTAATTCTTGTATTAATCAAACTTTTTTCAGTTCGATTATAATAAATAATGTAATCTGAAAAATAAATGAAAATAAATTTCAAGTATGTCTGTGTGAATTCAACAATGTAAAAGATACAACGAAGAAAGATTATATTGGAGTCGAAGGAATGATCATCGTATAAACACAGAAAGCTTTCAAAAGGGTTAGCAATTTGGAAGCGAAACATCAGAATCAAATTTCACGCGGTCCTTTCAGAGACCAAGGCATCTTCGTTTTCCGGAATAATCCTTTTTGCGAGCATGGGAGGAGGCAGGACTCGGGTTCAATTAGTTTTTTCGTCGTTTTTGCGACGAAATAAACGTTTGTTTTCTTAACGTGCGGCGTCGTAACACAGCGGCGTGCAAACATAAGGTCGGGTGTAAGAGGGGAAATGCCAACAGCCGGAACGAGAATATTGGCCAGGACGAGTAAGGCGAAAGAAAGGGGTGCGCTCGCGAAAAAGAGCTTCGGCTAAGTAATTAACGACACGTTTATACGATATCGTTTGCGAGAAAGAGCCGCGGGACAGTGCCAATGAAGAACCCTGCTAATAGCAAATGCTAACGCTGATACTCTTGAATGTGCCGAAGCCATTTCGCCGCCCATCTTTGCAGCCCGCTGCTATTCCTCGATTAATTTTTGCTGAGCCCGAGACTAGTTAATATGCATTAAAAAGGGTTAATAAAAGGCGCCGTTCGAACACCGGCAATACACTGATACGACCGGAGATTTCAAGCTTGTTGAAATCTCCTTCTGATATATGGTGGCTGAAGGGGTCGCATGGATAAACCTCTCATGCTGATCCAATAAAATGCGATCAATACCGATTGTTAAGACATCATTTTAGAAAAAATACATATTGTATTCAACCGTACGGATCTGTCAGATCCACAGTCTTTTTCAACTGGAATTTTTTGAATATCTGTTGATAAAATAGGTTTTTTTTTACTATATCTGAAAGAAAGTTTAGAATCTATCTTATCAATTTATCATTGAAAAGTTTCAATGTTCATGTTTCTTATTTCTTTACACGTACTAGGCTGAAATTTGAAAATAAAAGTTTTAAATAATCCAAAATAATGTAACTAAAAATTGTGTTTATCTTTTTGCATCACTTTTTATCATAAAATACGTGTCCTGTACAAAGCACCCCGATAAATGTTTTTTGAAATAATTCTTATTGAAGTTATCAAAATTAGTGTACACTGATTTCAAAATATTTCTAATTATATTTGTTAATTTTATAAGGCTTTTATAAAAGACGGTCTAGGTCTGCTATACCCGTAGAGTTATTTATATTTTGTCGATTGGTCACTTGTAGGTGAATTTCAAGTTACTTTTTGTGAAAAAAAGTTGTATCAAAAAGCACATCATTTTTTCAGAGAAAGTGCCAACATTATTTATCTAAAAAGAAAATTATGTATGAAATTCAATTTGCATGAATTAATAAATGAAACGATGAAAATTCAAAATAAAAAAAAGCGTTTAATAAAAAAAACAAAGTAGTTGCGAGTAGAAATAAGAAATAGAATATATAACAATGGATTATTGTTGCTCCAGAAGTTGGAGCAAACCGAGCAACGTTGCGGTGCTCAAGAGTATATTTTGGGGTTGAAAGAACGATATTCGCAGTGGCTAGTCAATGCACCTATTGTTCGTCAGGGAATAATAATAATTGGTCTCACACAGCTTCATAGCGCTAAATTCGTTCTCGTGTTGCTGGAGACTTCGCTTGGAAGAAGAGAAAGGAGGATGGCCTGGCAGAGGTGGTAGAGCTGGATAGTCGCAAATCACTTTAACGGCGCGTACGAGCAGTTTAGAGCCGCTAATGGCGTCAAGTGTCTCAGATACCGTGGGTCCGGTGGATCGTCTCTCGCCTTGCTCCGAGGATCAACCCGCAGTTGTTTTCGCCCGGCAAATTATTTATGCTCTGTTTGTCTCTGATTAAATTAAATCTCTTTGTCTGCGCCAATTAACATATATCATGGTTTATGTATCAATGCCCTCCTTAGGATCGGGCAACTTTCATTAAAGTTTTGATAAGGCGAACATTATATGAGACCTGCAGCGTCGTTAGGCGAAAACTCGCTAGATGGTACTATCAGATTAGAGTTATCTGTTAAAATGAAGCGCGTCTGAGTGTCAAATTTTTACTTGACACTTTTGCGTGACCTTAAAAAGTCATGCAAAATATCTACTTTGAAAACATTATTTTTTCAAAAAGAAAAAAAGAAAGAACGCCTGAGTCATGACACGGTGTTCAACATCACGTACGTTAATTTTAATTTCATTTGCTAGTTCAAGCAGGTCCGACATAGCTCGAGATTAATTTTAGTGTCCAACTATATATACGCTATGAAGTTATTTGCAAGTTGCAAGCGGGAAAAATAACGGCCGGCAGCTTAGCAGACATTCCCGATCCAAGGGTCGGATAAACGCGGAAGGAAGGGCGACTATGATACGTTTAATGTCCGAGCAAGCGGTCGCTTGCTCACGCAGCGGTGTCCGCCATCCGTTACATCTATAAATCTAAGATAACAATATTGCCAGGCTACCATTCTCCCATCCCTCGGCTACTGTACTCGGCTGCAAGGGCAAGTAATGAATGTTTGTACAGTAACCATTAGCGACTACCCGGTACCTGCATTGGTGGCTGTCACATCCCCAGTCTCGCGACAACCATTCCACGCACATGCGACCTTCGTTCGTTAACGTCTTCTAATATTCATTAACACTGCAATAAGACGTTTCTGACATTCATTTCACTTTCTCTCTATATGTATATGACATCAAAACTGCTTTTAAGTTACACTTTGTCATTAAGATTGCGATCATTACTTTATGATTAAGATAACGTTTAAACTAATTCAGAATTAATCTCTTAAATGTATATAAAAAACAAAGGTAAAAATTTTAAATCAAAATTTTAAATTAGAAAAATTGAGTTTACATAATTAGTGACTGAAAAGTTTGTTTTTCATGAAAAATCCATTGATATTTTCAATCAAAACAATTATGTGAAGCTCAAATGGTTTCTGTCGCTTAAAGTGAAATGTTGGATATAGAGGAGCGGCAGGTAGTATGGGCCTCCTAAGGCAATTAATCAATATCATTTTAACTATTCAATGTTTTTATATAAATATTGTCACAAATCATTGTTCGGTTAGTGTATTAGTTATTTCCACAAATTCCATGATAAAATTTTTCAGTTTTTGATAATAAACTAAGTGGAAAAAAAACTGCAAAAGGCCCGTAATACCCGCCAGTATTGCGAGCCATCTATATTTTCATAAGGATTTTAGGTTATGATTTAACATCTAAGGAAAATCAATCTTTTGTTGTACACAAACTTATTTTTATTATTGAAAACAATTGTCTTTAATAAAACAAGATCATATATTGTCCATATAGTGTCAGAAGATTGACATTATATTACTTTGACATGGATATGTCAAAAGAATGTGTAACGTACTTCTGTGCGTAACGTTCTTCTGTGCACATTTTTCTGTGCTTGATGAAAAGCTTTATCATCATGGGGGGTGAAGAAGGGGGGGGGGAGGTAAGAGTGGTAGGGGAATGACTTTCGAGCAGAGTCCTCCGGGAGGATGCCCACCAGTAGTCGCGGGGCTGTCCCTAGGTGGGGGCTTTCAGAAGAATGTGTTACATACATTATTCCAGTAATGTGATGACCCTCCCCAAAAGAGGGGAGGCTGCCTTGGAGGAGCAACCCCCTCAAGGGGCAGGCAGCCCCATTTTTGGAGAGGCTCCCAAAAGAATTTTTTTTTTCCACCAAATGTGTTACCGACATGTCTATGTCTGCATGTACTTCCTCTGAAGAAAATCGAGGCTTGATATTTTAGCAAATCATATATACATCATATATTAACCAAATATTGGCAATATATGGAAAATATATTGACCATATATGTTTGAATATTTTTCGTATATGGACTATATATTGGCAATATATTGGCAATTACCAAAATTCGAAAATCTTCGCGAACTTCGATCGCTCAAATGTAGTAACGCCTATGCTGCACATGATACAAAATATACTACGACCTAAAATGAAGATGTGTTGTGGAGAATTGGTTCAGACAGATGCACAGGGATGAAGAATGTTCATCCCAGCATCATTGTACAAGGAACCTTGAAATCTGATAAACTAACGAACGACTGTCGGTACAAGGAAGTGATATTGGATGAGTATTCAGAAAACTGGTGGTCCGTTCCGACAATTGTCATTATAATCGAATGATGACGATTGAGGTAAACAATTTCTCTCAACTAAAACCTTCAGGCGGTTCTAGACTTGTTTTAAATCTAAAAGCGCTTAATGAATACGTCATAATGGAGCATTTAAAATTAGAATACCATGAGGTAGTCATTAAGATATGTTGACGAAGGATTGTTACATGGGAACGATAGATTTGACAGACAGGTATATTATTTAATACCAGTTCGGAAAGCAGACAGGATTTATTTTCGGTTTTGATTTGATGGAACTTTGTGGAGTTTTGTTGTCTGCCTTTTGGGCTAAGTTCAGCTCCATACGTGTTCACCAAGATCCTAAAGCCTTTTTTCCATTTTAAGAAAATAAGATTTCAGATCAGTGGTTTTAGGCGAATCCTTTGAGGAATGTTGGAGAAACGTCTGATTGGTTTAAGTTTGCTTGGTTTTCTCATAAATGAAAAAGTCAATTAACTCCTATGAAAGTAGCTAAATATTTAGGGTTTGTTTACAATTCGGAAGACATGTCAGTATTTTTACTTATAGAGAAAGTTGATAAACTGGAAAATCGAATCAAGAAGATGAAGGGGACAGACTACTGTTCTATCAGGGTTTTTGCGAAATTTGGTTTGGTTTCGGCTTGTCCTGCGATTCCTTTTGGGTGACTTTACACTAAGCAGTTTGAAAGGGAAAAATTTTTAGCCTTACAGAGAAATCAAGAGAATTTTGATTATGTCTAATAATTTCGTCCGGATGGATAACATAGTAGTCGTGCCTGCATGCACGCATCATTCAACAGTATTCAGATTTAAATCATTCTTAAAACAAAAAAACAGCTCGGCTGTCGTTCCTTAGTAACCGTCATATCAGCCAAACTTCATTGTGTTTCTGTTGAACGTGTCATCAACAGTGATTTTTTCTCTGAGTCATAAAAAATGGGAAAACGATCCAAAAATCATCGAAATCACGAAGATTATTACCTGGAAAATAAACAAAAAATGAGACACCGCTCCCGCAGCAGGTCTCGCAGTCACTCAAAACGAAAAAAGTCACGGAAAGAGGGGGAAACGGATCCATGTCGCGACGCGCTCTTTGAAGAATTCCTCCACTTCATAAACTATCGCCAAGGGGACTATAATAGTGACTATTCGGAGGCTGCCTACGACTCACCAAGGCCTGACCTAGACCTAGATGTCGACTCACGAATCAACAAACGAGTCGACAAACTACACCAGCTCGACAGATGAGCAGATGGTTCCTAAGAACCAGGGCTCTGAACCAGGTATATCCCCTTAAAATACACAAACAAACAACCAGGGGACATAACCGACTGTACTCATCTGCAACCGCTGTATTTTCCTCTCTTTTCAGACCCTCACAAATCGGGGCCAACCATTCGCAGTGTGGTGACAATTAAGGCACCAAACCAAGACGTGCCAAAAAAGACCCCACATACACCGGACCTGTCGCCACCGCGAAAAACAAAGTCAGTTATTATAGATGAATCCCACAATGTTATCGGCACAATCGAAACAACACAACAAACCCATGAGACGACCCCGGAACACAACCCAATAACTGAACTCTTCAAAACCACTAAACAATCGAACACCGACATCGAATGGCACCAAGTCATCACAGAGTCGACGAAACAACAGGTACAGTCAGGGCTGAACGAAGAAACTCGTAAAAACCTCCTGACCACTCACGCCATCCCCGAGGAACTCAAGTTCCTACGCCCACCAAAAATCAACAACGAAGTACGCTCCGTTCTAGGCGCATCGGGGATGAAACGTGACGGCTACCAAGCCGAAGCACAGATGCAAGTGGGCACCGCCCTATATGCCTTAGGATCAGGAATTTTCGACCTCATGAAATTTGACTTGCCAGCCGACGCCATATCATCAATCTCGAAAATTTCGGAAGGTTTCCATCTACTTACCGATCACCATTTTCGCATGTCCCTTGCCAGATGCGCTTTCATCAAACCTTGCCTTAATATAATCGGCAAAAACACAGCAGACACTGCACCCGTCGACGAAAAATTCGGAGATGAACTGAAAGCGGCTTCAGCATGCGAAAAGACCGGCCGAGAGTTTTCCAAAATGAGCACTGCACTACCCAAGAAAACTATAACACCGACTAGACAACCGAACTCTCACCAAACACCACACGCTTCACACACTCCTTACTACTATCAGGGAAACCAACGAGCCCCTGCGCGTCGGAATCAACCATCGGTTCGCCAGCCAGGGGCGACACGAACGAACCGCTTCCGAAGATCGACATCGAGATCCCGAACCCGATACCGCCGTTAACTAACGTAAGATTCGCCGGCCGCTTAGCCCACTTTGCCGACGCATGGGCTAACATAACGTCAAACGAAACCGTTTTGGAAGCTATTACGGGTTATCTTATCCCTTTCAATTATGAACCTACATACCGACCTGTAATACCCGAAGCAAAATCGGCTCCAGTCTCACAACACTGTGATAATGAAATCGAGAGACTGCTATCAAAAGGTGCCATTGCAATCGCAAGTCCATCCGAAGAGCAATACCTCTCTAGTTTCTTCTTGCGCGAAAAATCATCGGGGGCCATGAGATTTATTTTAAATCTAAAAGACCTCAACAAATTCATCGAACTCCCACATTTCAAACTAGAGGATTGGCGCACAGTTGTACAACTGATGCTTCCCAATACCTGGATGGCATCAATCGACCTGGAAGATGCCTACTTCCTGATACCAATACACAAGTCTCATCGGAAATACTTGCGATTTCAATGGAGGGGAATAACGTACGAATTCACGGCGCTACCGTTCGGACTATCCACTGCCCCTTATATTTTCACAAAAATTTTAAAACCTGTCTTAACTTTTCTAAGAAATAGAGGGTATCAATCAGTGATATATCTTGACGACTTTTTACTCTTCGGTTCGTCTTACGAAGAGTGCAAATTAAACATTGCTGAAACAAGTAATCTTCTTACATCCCTGGGATTGGTTATTAACTTCCAAAAATCGCAACTGTCACCTACAAAAGAAACCAAATACTTGGGTTTCACATTTAACTCAGCAAATCAAACCATAGCCATCCCAAAAGAAAGAAGACAAAAATTACTCGTCTCAACAAAAAAGATTTACAAGCAGAAAAAATGTTCCATCAGAGAAATCGCGAGCTTTATAGGATCACTCGTATCTGTGTGCCCAGCCGTACAGTATGGTATGATGTACACAAAAGCCTTTGAGAGAGAGAAATTCTTAGCCCTATCACTT
>JAPYZS010000320.1:0-121197 GCA_030522925.1 Trissolcus japonicus | reverse complement strand
TGTGAGGATGTTTATAAAATAATAGATTTGACATTAGAATTAATTGAGTGAATTAATATTCGATTAGAATTTACATAACCATTATATTCACACAAGTGTACAATCTTCAAACAAATAACTTGCATTCATCGCATCGATCGAGTGACGCACAATTTCTCCGGAATGATCATTTTGACAAGAGGCAAACCGCAGTGAACCATTTATACGCAAAGCTCTATTGTACGGAAGAGACTCAAGAGAGAACAAGAAAACGGCGCAGACAAGCAAATAAAGTTATCGCACTGGAGGCATTGTGAGTTCCGTCTCCCGTCGTCTAAGTTGGAAATGAAATGACGACGTCTTCGAAGTTGAGGAAACGAAGTCGGCGTGTGCGTATTGGCACGAAGTCGCGCGGAGCCACGTTTTCCAGTGGGATCCGCTCGCGCGAAGCCGAAGACCGAACTCTTGGTCTGAAACGACGGATACCTCTTGGCCGATCGTGCGCTCCTGGTATTACAAGCGCCACGCGCTTTCGCGGTTTTCCCACGCGCCCTCGCTACGTTCTCACGCAGACGGGTGGGAAAAATGAGAACATTCGTCGAACCGCCTTTTCGTTCCTCCCGCTCCTCCCTCTCGCGTTCAACTCTCTCTTTCGTTGCCTTCTCATCGTCGGTTTACATGTCCCCTCCGTCTCTGTTCTGTCGCCCGACCGTGCCCGACGTCGGTCTCGCTCCTTTTTTTCGCCTCGTCTTAATCCCGCGCCGCCTCTCTGTCTTCTCATGCGGGCCCTCGCTCGCGTGAGAAAATACACGAGAGAACTTTGCATAACCTCAGCCCCGTCCCCTTCCTCCCCCCTGGAATCAATCGTTTAACGGATAAGGGTGAGCGCAATTTGTTTAATAACCGTGAAATGCCGACTCGTGCGCGAAACACCCGCTCTCAACAATTTCGCATTTCACCTTTTTATTGCAAAAGTGTGTCGAAGCAATTACTTGAGTGCTTTTTGAGAAATGGTTAAACATCGCTGAAGCTCCCGGGTTCACGGCACAAGAAATAATTCTGATAATTCTGATTACAATTTGATAACGCGGTCCCGCTAAATTGGTTCAGTTTTAGTATAGTTAAAATTCTAATTGATGCACTTTTTCAATTAAGGAAATAACGCAGTATAAAAAAATATCGTAACATTCTTATCAGTGAATTAATTTGAGTATTTTTTTACAGTCACTCATGGGAATTGCGTATTCCTATTGAAAAAACTGAATATGTATTTCGAGTAATAGAGAATTCAATCGTACGACAGTGATGCCTAGAGATTCATAATTTAAAGATAATTTGATTAGGGCCCCGTTAGAACGTAATTAATTTTTGGGAATGGATCGGCTGAAAATATTCGGATCTGAATTTCCGGCTACGAATTAAAAATTGATTAAATTATATTCTTTTGATTTGTGATTGATGATTTTTTATAATCTTCGAAATTTTTAATAAACGACAAAACATTTTTATCTTTTATAGGCTAGATATAAGATCATATACACGATAACGATAAATCAGCGAAATATACAACAATATATGAATAACGCATAATTCTCTCACAAACCATCATTACGATAAATCTTATTTTACCGTCAGCCGCAAATAGAATTATCTTAACTTATGTACCACGTGAATACACCAAATGTTAGAAGTCTGATGATCAATAACATTTCCGACCAAAACATTTTTTATTTTGATTTTGAATACCTCAACCTCTATATTTTTTGATGAATAACATCTCTCAAAACTCGAAACAAAATGTCAATCAAAGGTTCATATATGATGTTAAGTGGATCTCTGCCGGTTTCATCAGTTACTATGCCAGTTTAATTTTATCAAAGCGTACTATCACTAAAAAGACAGTTAATCGCATGTCACATAATACTGCTTGACCATTCAAAGTAGCGAGCATTTCTAATATCGTTTATATACCGCAGTTCACTTTTTAAATGGCATAAATTCCTAGTCGGGCCGGGTATCGATTTCTCTTGAGGCATACAACAAACCAATACGTCGATTGCGATCCCGTGGGAAGCTTGTAATTAGCCATAGAAGCTGTGTATTCGGTTCTGCGGGGCATTACATGTTCAGATTCCATTATCTCTTTTTCCTTTTCTTCTTGTTCGCCTCGCATCGTTCTTACCTGTACTCTCAAGCCCTTACATCGCAGAGATTGGTATTACAGATATTCATTGCCTTTTATATCAAACTTTATAAGTATATTAAATATTCGGATGCATTTTCCCCGAGCAATCTTACCAAACCAGAGATAAGACCGAGACCTAATCGGCCAAAAATTTAAACGATTTCCAAAATGGACCTTCCCCTATATTGTATATTAAAACTTTTTCATTGATATACCGAAAAATCTAAAGGTTTTGTGATTATCTTGATGTCATCTGGAGAGCGTGGCTTCCTGGTCATATGAAATATTGATTCATCTTAACGGCTGGTGACCAATTGACTTTTTTTCGGCAACTCTGTGAATCTTCTCACGCATCGAAATTCCCTCCCAAGTCACTCTCTCGCGCACCACGAGCGTGAGAATCTTTGCAACTTCAGGGGAAACTGATTTCCAATTCGAATAGGAGATCAGACCCGGCTAGGTGGTTGTGCCTGTTTTTATTCACCCTTCGCACCTTCGATAAGTCAACTTCTGCGCACTCTATTCCGGAAAAAATTGTTCGTGTCTATAATCGCGTTGTTTCTTTTTATATATCCGTGAAGATAAACGCAATGATTTTACAGAAGGTTTATCTGCGCTCGTCTATAAAAATAATTATGCCAAAAAAGCTCTTACTATTACATCGATAAAACAATTTTATGTGCACCAAACTTTGAAAGATACGATTATTTAAGAAAAAGTAACATTTGTTGATCAAGTAAAAAAATAAACCAAAGTCAAATTTGGGGAAAAAATTAAATTAAAAATTTATCATCAGCAAGATCATACAAACGTATCTTACAAAATATTTCAAATAAATCGTAATGCTAAATTTAACAAACACATAAGATCGAAAAGGCCTCTTGCATAATACCATAAGGATAACTTTTGGTATTATACCTAGATCTTTTCTAAAAATGCTACTTTCTTTTTCTTCATGTTCTTCTAGTACAAAAGTCAATTCTTAATTGATTTTGAATGGAAACATAATGAGCCGTGAAATATGTTAGCCTATTATGTCAGGCTAGCGAAGCAAAATGCTGAATACAAAGTACTGCAACGTCTGTGAGCAACCATTCTTCCTAGACTATGTTTACATACCAGTGCCAAATGACAACACGTTTCTTTTCATTGCCGACCGCAACCATTATGTCCCATAATGATAGAAAAATAATGATACTTTTGGTATTAGGGTCGAAGAAACATGAAGGAAGTCTTAAATTTGGAAACACGTGAATGAATCGACATTTTTTTCATCGGTAAATTTTTCAAAGGAAATTTGTCATAGTATTATTTTATTATTAATTATACCTTATCGATAGAATTTTTAGTTAAACTAAAAAAATGTGCTGAAATTCCGAAGAGAAATAGTGAAAAATAGAAAATTAATTCACAAATTATTTATTTAATTAAATATACACTGAGAGAAATAAAATATTACTATTCAAAAGAAATGTTCTAAAAAAGTTACATTATCTGCTGTGAAACTGAATGTATATATATGCATATAATTTGAAATAATGGCAATTTGTAATGTTAACGTTTTAATATGATGAATGTTTATGTTTCCACATCACTGTTTTCAAAACTTCGTATCAAAAATGATGAAAACTAATATAAATGAAATTAATTTTTCACACCACTGATATGGAAATAAAATCATCGTCTAAAATTATTGTATGATATAATTTACAGTATTTAAAGTCATTTTTATAATTTAGTTGAACGATTGAAACAAATCGTCGATATTTATATTAACACCACATCATAATTATTTATTATTAATAGACACGTTCGGACATGGAATCTAACTTCGCAATTTATTAAGAAGTCGTGTATATACTAGGAGCAATGGAGAGCTGTTCGTATATACAGCTATCGAAACTATCACTAACGCAGGAGATCGTGTACATATTATACTCGTCATTTTGTGATCCTTATATATTGAGATCATGTGTACGCGTGAAAATGTTCGGCTACTCGTGTCCAAATAGTAAGAGCGCGCGAAAAAAAGTCACATCACCGATAATAATTTTCCTACAAGTTATGTCAATATTATGAAGCATCCGAATTGGTGACACAATTTGAAAATTTCACATCAGATTTTTGCACAGTTTAAAATAAAAAATGATTCTTGATATGACTTTCTTTAAATAATGGAAAATGACTTTGATTTATTTCTGTTTAATAACAGTGATGTGAATTTTTAGTAAAAAATTTCTCTCAGTGTACAAAATTAATGTACAAAAATGAACATATTTGAAGAATTTGTTAATTCGTATACAATCGCGATCCAAAAATCAGAACTATTTTCAATTATTCAATTCAAAACCTCTTGTTCTTACACGTAAACTACTAGATTTTAGCATTGTGTTAATTTAGTATGTCAGTCAAATAGGTGCAATTTTACGTGGCCAAGTCACGTACAACACGACAAGATACGAAGTTGAAAATTGTGCAAGGCAGTTACGATTCTGGACCCGTGTCCTTCAGCTAAACATTTTCGTGGCCGAGCTTCACGTTCTTTTGGGTCCTCGCCTCCTGATCCATTTTAACCGAATGCGCCACTTGTCCGATCTCATTTGCCGGCTCACCGCATGATCCACTTCTTCACCTCAACCACCTCTGTGAAAAAGATGCTGCCCTGACAGTTTACTTATTAATTTAGATTATGCTCCACAAGAGTTAATTGTTTCCAAATACTGTCGCTGTCCAATGTCGCGGCTAAACCGTATCTAGAATGCTTCTTTCATATATTTTGCAACTACAGTCGTATGTATAATAGGTACACCTTCAACATCAGCAGTTGCGCCAACAATCGTCCTGGCCAATTTCGCTTTACAAACTACGTTAAACTTTCTGGAACATTCCTTAATTTGTACTTTCAACGAACGCGTACTCCGTAAAAATAATGATCCTATAACAAGTCATATAAGTTTTGAAAATGAGGAAAAGTCAAACAAATTATCAGATATCAGAGGGTGCACGATAAAAGTTACCGCGCAGTAACACGTTCACAGATAAAATATATATAAGCATGTACATTATTAAAATTTGCAGGAAACCAGCTCACAGTTTTCAATCATCAATCATCTATTCAAGTTGGTGGCCGTTGGAACGGCAGCAAAGGCAGAATAGAGAGACCATTTCTTGGGATAATATCTGGTCTAGTGGTTAACGGAGCACGTATTTTGGAATTGGCAGCCGCAAAAGATGGCAGAATAACAACAAGAAGTGATGTACAATTATTGCCCGTCGGTAGTCTCGTCGATAAAGCGGCGCCACTGCAAAAAATGCAACAAGTAATTTTTTTTAATATATACGTCACTGCGGTGTGATATAATTTAATATTATAGGATACAGATAAATTCAACGTTCATATTTGTTATATCTGTAGATGTTATGACCAGATTTGCATTCTATACAAACCTTATTGTGTTCGCTAAATAAGGATATTCCATATTCGTCAAAGTTCTATACCATCAATCATCAGTTTCACACATATTACACTTTTTTCAACAGACTCCAGCGTCCGGTTATCCGGGTGTTATGGACGATCTTATATTTTCTGGAGCCGGAAGTGGATGCGCTGGAGATGACGAGGATGAGGAATGTACTCCAATATACGAGAAATCTGGTACGAAAAACTGTTATAGCCTTCTATAAACTTGGCAGTACTTTGATATAAGCACACTCATAATTTTAAAAATCATGTTTTCAAACTAATATAAATTTACAAAATTAATTTTGTTAGATGAATTAGCACTTTTCAGTTAGTTTCTATTCTCAAATGAAAATTTAATTAAAGAAACAAACGATCGCATTAAAATAAAATTTTCTGGTTCAGATGATTTGATCACACCTGTTTACGTTGCTCCAACGAGATCACCTATAACTATTAAGCATAAGTCACATAAAGAAACAGTTCCTGAACGACCATCATGTGACGATGAAGAAGAATGTGAAGAAGGATCTGGTGATTCTAGTACTACTGAGCAGATGTTCGTTACGTCAGCAACAGGTAATTGGATGAAAAGAATAAAAAAAAACAAAATAATAAAAAACTACTGGTATCATATACAACAAGTAATTGAATTTTTTTCTTTTTGAAAAATTACTTTATTATTGTAAAAATATTCTAAAATGTATAGAAACAAAACATTTTGGTTATCGTTATATAATATGTGATACATGATGATTGTTCATTTGTGTAGATTCGAGTTCAGTGACGTATACGACGCAACGAGAAATATCAACTAGTCATATCAGCTCGCAAACATCGCCAGGATCGACTTCGACGCGAAGTGGAGTCGTCACGATAACTACCCCGCATAACGTGTCAACTATTGGCACAGAGTACACGCACACACACCCACATACACATGGCAGGTGAGATGAGAATTCGCACGATAAACTCTGTCAGTCCGATAAACATTTATTCAGTATATATACTTCACAGAACAATGCCTTGATCATCTGTACGTGTATATACGCAAAACTCACTATTCATTTTCCACCATTATATTGGTCACTGTTCAGAATTTAAAAAGCGGCACCCACTCTGCTGTGATAATTTAGATTTTGCGTTTCAGGGAATTGGTGTAAACGTAGTTCCAATTATTCAGTTAAATATTTGATCAGTGCTTCGATCCAACACGTCAATTATTCTGATGGATTTAATAATGTGCATGACATTTCGTCCCTCGACGTGCGTGGCCACTAATAGTACAAATTTATAAAAAAACAAGTTCGTTCATTTTGAATGCCCTCAAAACTGTTTACAGTTTTCAAAGCAGTTTAAATATTGTTTAATTACTCCCAAATGATATTTTTACTGTATTGGATTTCAAGGTTTGCTCCTTTTGGATACACTCTGTAATTATTTGATTGATTGAACTGATACTAAAACATGGTAATATAGCATTTTTCCCCGTTGCAAAATTGTTATATCAATTTAATGAATCAGAGTATATTTTAAACTCTTGATTTAAATTTACATAAATGGTACTTTGAAATTAACAGTTTTAGTTTTTAAAGTATAATTACAACTTGATAAATGTGAAAAATTAAGTTGTAAATGAGCAAAAACACAATTGAGCAATATTTTTTACTTTATTCCAACAAGACTGATGGTGCTATCAGTTGAAGACATTAGACAAGTCAAAGCCTTTGAACCATCAAACAAGACAACCTCGAATAAGATGAAAGGAAATATTGCTACATCTTTATATCCAATTTTGGTTTGCAGTTTTAAATTGAATGTTAAACTTGTTCCAGTACCGATGTTACGCACGGAATATTGACAAGTGAAACGTCACACACGTCAACCACTGAAGTTACGGATCCACCGCCTCCGCCACCTCCGCCCCCGGTGTATCCCCCAGTACCGTTGCCACCAAGAACAACAAATAACAAGAGGATAACTTCCGAGGCCTCTGAAATCGCTTCGTTGATCATTGGCATCATCGCAGCCGCACTAATTGCCATAGTTCTAATATCGATAATAATAATAAAGTTCAAAAACCGGCCCGAAACGAACTATAAGATCGACGAAGGTAAAACCTTCTGCCAGGATCCAAATGCAGCCCTGCTGGACTCGGCGGCAGGGCCTGGTCAGCCATACGCCGGTTCCGTTAAAAACGGCACCAACGTCGGCAAGAATGGCAAAAAACGAGAACTCAAAGACATTAAAGAGTGGTATGTGTGAATAATAGTCCGTGTTTCCCAGTGACAAATCTACGCTCTTCTTGTGTAAGACATAATAAAAGTCCTTGAGCCTTGGACCCATACGATTCCTGCATTATAAAAGACTGAACGATATATTTAGTTCAATTAAGTTAAGGGAAGATGTACCAAGTCCACATATTTTGTACCACAAACGAACGCTAAAAGAGACCTTTGTCCATTGGATAATAAAATTAAAGTTACCGCAACTGGTGCACAAACTTGCAATAAAAATCGGATCTCGAATGTGGTCTTTTGCGATGCGGGATCAAATGGGCTTTCGAGGACGGTCAAACGACTTTAGGGTTCCTTCGCTTCGAAGCATTACAATTAAGAAACGCGTTGATTTGAGTTGTTAATTATGCAGAATTTATAAACATTTTTGTTTGTTTTATGAAATAATTTTGATATGCTAACGATGTTGATTTTAATAAGGATCTCATAAATGATATATATAAACGTTCTGAGCGTATTTTATACGCGTCTGTACAAAGCATTAAATGACCACGCTCTCTTTTCGAGATTGTCGAGTCGTTATTTTGTACAATCATTTTTTTTAACATTAGTAGTTAGAATTGTTACGTATATTTATATGCCCAATTACCAATAGTCAAATTTAATTCGTTGTTAAGCGAGGTAGCATAGTTCTATGGTGCAATTTATCTTTTATTATCAAAAACACTCGGCAGCCTCGAAAACTGGACACGCAATGTATAGAGATTTATTTTTTGTGTTCAAGTTTAACGTTGACATTTGTGTAGTGACATATATAGTCTATCAGGTATGAATAACAGAAAGCACATTGATTTTATAAATGATAAATAAATAGTTTATGTTCTTTAAGCACCAAATGATCGTCAGGAATTGTCATTTTATTAATAGTTTATAAAAATAATGAATTTTTAAAAAAAATTAAATATGAGCAATTGTACAAAAATGATTCGTATATAATATATAAAGTTTTTACTTGAAACGTCTCAAGCAAATACAAATTCCTTAGCATAAAATCGTTACACCAATTCATCAGGTGTTTACACAAGTGACCGAATTTGTTTTCCACCCGACGAATTATGAATAATTTCGAGCTTCCATGAAATATATTGACGCTTAACAAGTATAATCGATAACAAACTGCCTGATGGACTAGAGCTAGAAACTTTAATTCCAAACAAGTGAGTTCGTGTTTGTCGATGATGATGCAAAATGTGTGAGTATTTTGTCTCTTATGATAAAAACCTATACCTTTTCCAACTATTATACATATATAAATACACATAAATACAATTAATGCTTTATACATAAAATAAAAAAAATGTGTTTGTAAATTACATAAAAATAACGTTTTACCGTCGAAGCAATCGAAAGAGCTTTCTCGTAAGAGCCGTCAGTTCCAAGATAATCGTAATTTATTAGTGAAAATGTGCAAAAGAGTGCATAAAAGCATGAGAGATGCATGTAAGTGCGTAAGATATAATTGAAGAAAAAAATCAGAACGAACATTTTTAGCGAGCCAAGACTGACTGTGTTAACAAAAATGATATACATAAGTTATAATTATTATCATCAGGTATAAGCAATCATTCTTCGGAGTGAAATATAAATACATATATGTATATTGGAGTCCAAGTGTGAGTATAAAGAAATATACATAGCAAGTGTCAGAATTGAAAAGTGTATATCGCGTGTTTGGTTCGCGTATTTGCCGTTTTGACATTAATTTGCTTTATTTCGTTTTGGATTTTGATATGTACGCACGTCCTTAATACGATCAACTGCTATATGCTGTATGCAAACTGTACATATGCCGATATCAATTAAAATTAAGTAAAACATATGAAACTGATGATGCAGATTTTATTTACAACAAACTCAAGCGAGCAGAACTGTATAAAAATTGTCCTGTCAAAAATTATTCTAATCTGTGATGTATAAAGTTTGTAATTTTCCATCATGAGACTGTCAAACGAAACGAACGTTTACAGATTGAAATGAAGAATAAGCCCATTTTATATGAAACCCAAAGAAACGCTGATTCGTTTCAATAGCGCCAACACTGGTTATATACGTTTCAGTGTAAGTTTTGCCGTCAAAATATATACTTTGTTCTTATATAGCTATATGTATAATACGTAATGGTACAAACTTATATACATCATATTATGCATCAGCGATGGGCATCAACTAAGTGTTTCATTTTGCGAGTCTGATAAACACAAAATACGTTCATTTGATTGAAATTCAGTCATCTTTACACTAAATATACATTTAACGGAAACATTTGTGAAAGTATTAAATTTTTATCCGATTTATCCCAACACTTTTTCACGTTTTGTAGTGCGTTTTAATGAGTATTGTACAAGCCGCCATTTGATAACATATCAACTTAATTATTTGCACTGAACAATAATACAAATTACAAATGCACAATTTTAACGCGGAATTGTCTGTTATTTTCAAAAGGGACAAAACAATTGTTTTCATGATTTTGTTTTTGTAATGAAATGAAACAATTTGTTTTTAATCAATTTACTAAAATAAAGTTTTTGAATAATGTACATATTAAAAAAGACGTAAGCTTAAAGGATAATTCAAACGGAACAAATGATGATTGGCCTATTAAAAAAGTTCTTGCCCATTTACATGCACATACACATTATACTGGATGTATTTATAGTCGAACACAATTGCGCAAAACAACACGCGTGTGCGAATAAGTCCGCGAATATGATTGCCGGAAATTATTTCGGCAAAATACAGGTTATCAAAATTGAATAAAGTGTGTAATAAGCGTGTAATTGATATAATCGAAATGTAATCGCGATTATAATGGATAGATATAAACGAAAAGAGTCAGTTTAATCCCAACACTCATCATGTTTTGAGACAAAAAGAGAATTATAATTGAAATGAACGAGAGCATAAAATATCCAAAACATTCGCACTTCTAAATAAATAGACGTCTTCGTCAAGCCGAGGAAATTTGCTTGTTTTTCAGTGCTTTTTACGCTGAATATATTTTTTATATTGAAAATAAAACATCTGTTTTTCACTTAAATGCGATGCGATTCTCACGTGAAACTGAGCTTTCACTCTTCATACTGCAATGTATTCTAAACACCCTGCGATTTTCTGAAAAGATGTGAATAAAATGCATTTGTAATATATGTAAATTTTTTTTACTTTATTATATTGAACAATAAAGAAAAATCACATCAGATAGATATTTGAGCTTCGAAAATATTTATGATGACCTAAACAACAGAACAGATAACCAAGACTATATCATTATGTATATATTTTGCGGTATACAAAACAATACAATAGTTTTCAATCTACAAATATTATCGAAGCTTTACACTGACGTATATCAATCTTAGTCCTGTATTAAATTATAAACAATCTAACCATGAGCATTTTTTAGTTGCAAAAAAAGTAGTTATAGCATTCGAATATTGTTAAGATAATGTAAACGTATCTCATTAACAAATGAAAAAGTAACAAAACGAGTGTTGCGATTAAAATGCTGTCCAATTATTTAAGTTGAAGGATCCTATTCAGAAACATTGAATTATGTAAATCTTTTACAACGTGCGTTAAGCTTATTATTATTGAAAATTAAATTTACTTTCATTAGTACTAAATTCAGATTATACAAAATAAAATTAGTCGGGATTGATAATAGTTGTTTAATTCGAGTAATTACGCTTTGTTATGAATTTTATAGTCTTAAGATCATATGTGTACCTATATATGTGAAGCATTTAACATATATTGATTATAGTCATCATCAGTTGTACAAAATTTAGGAGGTTCGGATATTAATATAACGATCAGCTGTATATCGAAATATATTTTCATTGACAAATGATAGCGAATATTTCAATTTATTTACACATTCATAAAAATTCAAATTTTTACATGTTCTTTTTTTTTACAAATTTATCTACTGCCTCTAAATAACACAAAACTATTGTAACTGAACTTTTCACTTTTTATTTTAGCTTAATCGTATATAAATAAATGTAAAATAATTTTGATGTTGCACAACGCAGATTGAAGACCATATAAAAGTTACAACTAATTACTCAAAATCTTCCATAGATATAACCTTCCATTAAAATAATTTTACAACTGTACGCCTGTACAACAAACTGAAATTGAAAGTATTGTAAATAAATTGTTAACGAAATTGAAAGTGTTTTTAAAAAGTGTTTTCGAAATACTGCGTTCAATAAATCTTAAACCAAAATTTACACTGTATGTCGTACTATTATATTCCAATAACTTTTGCTGTACCTTTTTCTATATATACGTTTTTGGTCTCCTCTCGTTCCAATCAATATTGTATATCTCTTCTTAAAATAACATCCGAATCTCTTTAAAAAGATTTTATTATAATTTAAATTTTCAAATGAACTTGTTCCTTCCATCTTTGAAAAGTGGAAATAAATTTTTCACACATATGTATGTACATTTGAGTATGAGTGCGTTAAAATAACGTGTACGTTTGCCGTGCGTGCATTAGTTTGCAGTAATTATTTCCTATTCCCGTTGAGACATGAATCTACAAAACTTGTTTCCTTACGTATATGCACAAATTTTTCGATCAAAAATGCACCGTCGTGTGACTCGATATCTATACTATTTCCATATCCTTGCAGTACAACACTAAAATCGACCATTCTTATGTGTAGACATGTATTCCTATATTTTTATATGCAGCCAGAGCACTTTGATTTAGCGACAGCAAAATATTTATCTCTCGTAATCAAATTCTATTTCTGATCTTACTTCGGAAATCTTACAAAAAAAATCATGTGCTTCTCTACACAAATATTGATCAAAAAATCTATAGCTGATTTCAATTTCATATTGTTTTGAAATTTTCAAGTATGGATTTTTGTGGTCCAATATTGATTAAATCAAACATTGAAGAAGTCAGGTCACGAACAGAGAACAAGACACTTTCATATATGCAGCAGTTTTTGCAAGTAAACTACATTAATATATGATTTACAAAATTGTCATTTTTATGAGCCATAAATTGTGGCACTCGTACATCTGAAAAATTTAACATACATTTTCAATGACAAATGAAATGATAGAAGAAATCTTATAAACGACAAAATGATGAAATATATCATATAATTTTTTAAAAACTAAAATGGCTCTCCTCGACAGTTCTAAGATCACACGAAAGTTCTAAGTTCTCCTTGACACAGCTAAATTCATACTAAAATCTTGAAAACTGATAACCAACTTGGCTGAAAATGTATACCCTGTCACACTGGACCTGACTCAAAATGATTAATTGTTATTACTTGTATTTAGAACTATAAACTTGATCAAACACGGTCATGAAAGATAACTTAATTACGAAATTCGTTACGATTAGATTTTATTAGATTTCAATTAGATGCAATCAAATGATCGAACTCACCTGCCGAATCTAATAACGTCTGCTTCGATTGGATCTGATTTATCTCCGTCGGATTTTATTGCCTCGACTATTTGCAACTTCTGTTTGAAAAAAATTACAATATGCTTTAATAATGTAACTACATCAACGATATTCATTTGCATAAGTAATAATTACTCGGATGCATAAAAATTAATTGATTAGATTACCATCAAATTGATTTCACACAACTGCAGATAATGAAACGAAGTACATCAAAATTATAAGCTGCCGTGGAATTCGTTTGTAATTTGTAATCGTTTCGTTGAAAGTTATTACTTTTTAATGGCAATAAATTCATTATAACCATTCAAGAGAATAATTGAAAATCATTGTTGTGCCTCTGTTTTTGTTATTTATCCATCAAATCTGATTACAAATCATAACCAAATCTGTCTGTTGAAAACAATTATGAACGCGAATGACAAAAGTCTGATATCACATTTCATCTTGCACTGAACACATGACATTAAACCCTAATCAAGCAAACGCAATGTACAATTTAACTGTTTCAAGTGCAAAATTATTGAATGTATAATTATGCGGCATCCCATTACATTGCGTGATAAGTTGTAAAAATAAAAGAACTCAATCACCACAGATGATATTCTTGTACAAATTACGCGTGAAAAGCTGTTTTTTTAAATTATTATCTAATATCTTATTAAAACCTTCATAAGTTCTTTCTTTCTGGCTTTGGTAATAGTTTTCTTTTTACACAAAGAAAGGAACTCACGATTTTGTATCAGATGTAATCGCACCAATAAATAATTATAAGCAATTATTGTGCATAGTTGCCAGTGACATTACTTACAATTGGAATTGATAACCCTGCTTAGATTTAATTATTGCTCATGTATGCAAACGATTTTCGCTGTTATAATTTACTGTTCCATGTGCGTTCAAAGTTATTTTCAGCTCATCAATAAAATTTGATCAAAAAATCAAAAATGCAAAATAAAAAATTGGCACAATTTCAGGTCTTTTATCAATTCGTTGCAAAAAGGCCAAGCGAATTAGCGTTTGAATGAAATTCCGTTCAAAAATTCTGTTCAATGAAATCATCAGTCATTGATGACTTTTCAATATTATGATGAACGATGCTTTTCACTATTTCCAACAATAAGATGATTTGCTCAAAGCTATGATATATTGATTTTGCATTGAATGCTCCAGCTCAGTGTTAAAAACGCTTCGTTCATTTGGAAAATACAGCGCTTTTAATTTAATAGATCGAAGTGTACCCAGATGACCTCTCCACGTATCTATCAATTTTTATTGACGAATAAGTGCATTGTAAATAAAATAGCCAGTATGATAAAATGCATCCGTGAAGAGTTTCTTTCTTCGTGCAAAAAATGACGCATGTATCTGCTCCGCCTCTGTAACTACATATCCTTAAATGTCTAGTGGATCTATTAATAATGTTTATACACTAAAATGTACTCTTGAACTCTATAATACAATGAAATTTATGCCATATCTATGAATGAATTGTTATCCGTCACATGTGTGCAATATACATAAAAAACCCACGGTATGTACGAAGAGAGATGATACTGTTATAAGCATAAGGAAATTAAAATGCGTTCACACTAGCTCACTCGATATGTACGCATGTATGATACACGACGATAATTACGCGTGTAATTATACTTATTATGCAATAGAGCGAACAACCGAGGTGTTAAGTACATATTATATAAATATGCGCACCCTCATTACGGTTTTATATATCATAAAACCGAGGCAAAAGGAATGCTTGTGCAATGACTATGTTATAATTCCGTCGTTAACTTGAAAAGATGTTACTTTTTCCAAAAAAAAAAAAAAAAAAACTAGCTTGAGATTATAATTAGACATTGCGTAAGTCGTTCTTCACGAACGTCGGGTGGATACATAAAACGCCCTTCGATAAATAGTTAGATGGGACATAATATAGTACATATTATATATTTTACATTGTACAGTTAATAATATTGGATGCACAATAGGTAAAAAAAGATTATATAATTCGTGATAAATCCGAAATTATGATAGACATTTTAGTGGCAATACATGAATGCAACAATGTCCGAATTTTGGACAAAACTGAGAAACGATGATTTTTACTATTACCTTCCTATTTCTTTGTATGTAAGCTCTTGTAAATTATTTGTTATTTAGTAAGTACTTTGAATCATTTGTTAAAAAAGGTAATTATAAATTCATGAGATTTAATTATATTCCGCATAAATATTTATTTTCATATTTATTTTCAACTATATCGAGATATATGGTTATTGAATTCGTGCTGATGAATAAAATTTTATTTTATTTCTAAGATACTAGTAGAAATTTGCTTATATATTTAATTCTTTACGCATTGATCACTTAAAATTGAAAATATAGATATGCAGATAAAACGACAAAATTAAAGTATTTGCAAATTATTTATCTAAATGACTGCTATATTGTTATTCCGATTGCAATTGGAATTACTGGTAAAATACAACTGAATGATAGAATAAGAGAAGCGATTCTGTAAGATAAAATACTAATGAAAACTTCCTGTGAAAAAACTTCTGGACTAAGAGTACTTAAAAATACATGTCATCATCTCAGAAATTTGGAAGATCATTAATAATTGAAAAGTAAGTATTGGTGTTTATTCTTTGTTACGCATATATTAGTTTTCATAATTTGAAATTTTGATTTAATTTTATTATAAAAAATAAAATAACTTGTCGATGCCATTCAATTCTCTCCATTTTTCTTCTGTTCAGATAGCAACACAAGAAGGATTTACATTTGGAACTAGATCAAGTAACCGACCCATAATTGAATTTAAATAAATAAGTTTTTTAATTAATATTTAATTATAAAATTTACAGTAATTATAAGCTATATACAAACTTATTTTTGAATAGTGATATTGTTGTTGCTATTCATATAAGTAAATAAAGCAGAAGCGGCTAATCGAGACTGCAAGTCTTGCCTGCTCAAATCGTGAGACCATTCAACAGTTCCCCAATGTGATTCCTGAAAAATGCAATAATTTCTTAAACTAAAAAATAATTACCATTTCGAGAGCAGTATTCTAAAAAAATCAATAAAATAATACAAGTATAACTTTTATTAATTTAAGAATTCGTTAAAATTGTACCTGAAACTCTTCTTCTAATCTTGTTATACTTATGGCCTCTTCAATTCCTAATTGCCTTTCAAAAACGGCTAACATGAGAATCATAGATTTTATTGTATCCACGCCATACATTAAACCTTATGACAAAATATAATTATTTCATTAGTATAATAAAATTAAATTTAGATTATCAAAATTACTATTGATCAAAATAATTCACCATATAAAGTTTCAAAGTTATAAAACGACAGATATCTTGTCAATTTTTCTTTTGTTTCTTCTGGAACTATGGGAGGAGTTATACTTTGGGTTTTCATTATATCAACCTGATAACGGTCACAGAACCACTGAATTATGGGATCCCATTTGCTGACTTGGAGCTTATACAACTCTTCAGACTCCTAAAATAAAATAGCAATTTGTTTTATAAAAACGTTTTCCGATTTTTTAACATTTGATAATATGTTAGTTACTTACATTTGACTGAAACAGAATAGTATCTGTCTCTAAATAATTCACAATGTAGGTGATCACAGCTTTGTTGTCAAGTTTATTTGGGTTGTCCAAAACTGTGTTACATAATGTAGTCTAAAACAAGTTTTCTTATCATTTTTTGACTTATTGATTATAATAATTTATGAAACTTCAGAAACTAAATAATTTAATGATTTCTATTACAATATGAATCGTACCAAATGCATTTGACTTCTGTTGATTGTATCTTTTTGAGAATCCCATTCTGTTGCTACTGCAATTGCAAGTGGTTTACTGGAAACTTCAAGTACTTTACCAGATGGGGTTTTCAATTTTCTTTGGTCTAAACATATTTCAAACTTTTTATCATGTCCTAAAATATTTGTTGTCCTGTAAAATTTTTTGATTGTTGCTGAAAAGTTAATAGAACAATACAAAATTAATGTCATTACCATTGTTGAAAATATCAGATTCAGAATTCTTGTATGATTGAAAAATTGTTTTTATATTGAATAATGTTTACAAAGAAATTCATTACTTATTACATCAAAAATGTCAAGTCAAGTTTATAAATTGTGTAAAAATATCATCAACGGAACAAGTGCTTACCCATTTGTCTACTCAATGGAATACATTTTCGGACGAATCTGTTTAATTGAAACGAAGCAGCAGCCATATTTTTGGATAAACTATTTGCAATCAACTGTAATAATTGGTAACTGTCATTAAAATCATTAATTCTTGGATGTAAACATTGAACACACGTGCTTACATACGATACACATTAACTCATTTCTCTTTCACGTTCACGGTTTCATGAAACAAAAACAAGAGTATACCGTTATCTCGATCCTTTTTTTACTACGTGAATTTAAGAAAGACGCACAACAGAAACGTTTTATCTTCTTCTAACCGTAGAGTAGGATAACACTTTGGAACGCACAGAATTAACCTCAAGTACCCCAACTTACAAACTCTTCCTCCAAATAACATTGTGTACAATTGAAAATTAAACCAACAATGTACAAAAGATAAAAAAGGGGTGAAGATAAAGGTGATGAGAAATTGATTGATGAAACAATAACGAATATTAAAAGGGAAATGTAACGTTTTCCTTCAACTATTGTAGAAGAATGTAAACACAATTATTATTTTGAAAGGTATATTTTTAATTTATTTTTAAGTATTGAATAAATATATTTATCATATTAATTAGTTTTAAATAAAAATTATCTATTTGAACAAATAATTTAAAACACGTAATATATTTTTTATTTTAGTTTTCCTGTCAAATCACCAAAAATGAATCTTTCATCAGATGATGAAAGCTCGTCGGATTCAGGGACCGAATATATTCGGCCAACAGATAAAATTGATCTAAATTCATCTCTTTTTTCCACGAAACCTGTGAAAAGAAAAATTCAAGATGAACCTCAGGAGCCTCCTACAGATTCTGACGATGATGACGAAGATTTGCCGACATACACAAACACAGAACTTCTTTCTCAAATCATGAAAAATTTAGAAGAAACGAACAAATTCTTGTCAATTCAAAGTCAAACTGAAAGTCAAGTAAGTCAGGATTCAGGAATTGATGTAAAGGAATCAGGAGATTTCGCAGGAGCACATGATGGTAATTTTTTTTCCAACGTAACAAAGTTTCACAAATTTATGCTTTTAATATAAAATATATAATATTAAAATACAATACAAAATTTTGTGTGAGAAAGTTTTGAAAACTTCTAGTAAAGCTTGCTAATAAAAATTTTACTTTTTTTAGATTCCATAACAAACCTATTGTTACAAGGGGAGGCAAATCTAGCCTCAACTCCATCTGAAACGTCATTTAGACAATCACCTAAGAAAGCCCAAGAGCAACCTGTAATTCAAGGTAACATCGAAGTAGTGTGCCCATACACAAGTGACTTACTTAAACGCCGAGGTAAAAAGAAACAAGATTTGCATGAAATATTAAGAACTCGCTTAAACAAAAAACTTCGAGCTAATCAGTTGATTGCGCACAAAGTCGGCATTGTCTGCTGGTTGTCACATGGTTTCTATCTAAACAGACTTATAAACAAACCAGAAATTCTTGGAACAGCTTTATCTTTAGTATCACCTAAGAGCTATCCACAAGGTAACGTGGACAAGAATTACATCATAAAGTTTACTGCCTGGTTCAAAAAGAACTTTCAGTTGAATAAAGAAATACCGCGGGAAAAAATGAGTGAATCAGTTCTACTGGAGATTTTGAAAACCAAGAAAGTGAAAGATGAGAGAGAGTTAGCTCTGATATACGTCGCTACTGTGAGAGCAATGGGGTTGAACTGTAGATTGGTCGTTTCTTTAAGTCCTCCGGAGAGGATTGTGAAAAAAGATAGACTGATAATGCCTAATGAGAATTCTGAGGAAAAGAAGACAGTCAAAAGTCCTAAAAAGAGTACAGTAAATTCCTCGCAGCCTAAGGGTAGAAAAGCAAAGAAACCTATTCTCAAGGGAGACGGCATCGCCGAGAACAGTCCGGAGGGAGTGTCACGCAAGAGAATGGAGGCCAAACAAAAAGCCGCTGAAATCCTTAAGAAAATCAATTCTGTGAAAAATGCGGTAGACAAGAAGGAGAAAACTACAAAACAGAATGTACGTAACAAACTTAAGGGGTTTGAAAAGTTTAACAAAGATCCAAAAAAGTCGAAAAATGCCGAGGATATAGATCTCAGACCTTCAAAGAAGTTCAAGGAAAACGAAGACACAGATGTGATGGATACAGATGAAGAGAGTGATGAAGATTACGAAAAGAAATCAGCCGCTTTTAGAAAAACTGTATCCGCGAAACATCCTCAAATCGAAAAACTTATTAGTCGAAGTAGGAAGATCTTGTCTTCAGATGAGGAGGAGGAAACGCCAGAAAAAAACGAGGTCAAAGCTGGCAATTACTGGGCAGAGATTTACATAGAAAAAGAATCGAGTTGGATTTGCGTCGATGTGTTCACAGGAAAAACAAATAGTCCAGATGAAATTAATGTAAGTTCTGTGCAGATCATAGCAGTTGCAACATTTCATTTTTTACAATGATTGACTTCTTTTATTTAGAAACGAGCACAAAAGCCAGTATTATATGTTGTCGCCTGGAACGCAGATGACACGATTAAAGATGTTACGAGAAGATACTGTCCGCGATGGTTAACTGTCACAAGGAAACAACGTGTGAGCGAAGAATGGTGGGATGATACAATTCACTCTTTCAAAGAAAAGAAAACTGCAATATCAAAAGCTGAAGACGAGCAGCTTTTAAAGAGGTAAAATTTGTTTGCTGACAAAAGTGAACTAATTTAAATATTTTAATTCGATTTCTTTATAATTCAATGTGCAATTGTCTTTCTAGAGAATTAGAATTGCCTCTACCAAAAACAATATCGGAATGCAAGGGCCATCCTTTGTATGCGATCGCGAGACACCTGCTGAAGTTCGAGGCACTGTATCCTCCAGATATTGTACCTCTTGGTTATCTTCCTAATGGCGAGGCAATATACCCTCGGTTTTGTGTGCAAACATTAATGTCTCGACAAACTTGGCTGAAATCCGCAAGAGTCGTTAAACCAGCTCAGGAGCCATTCAAAATTGTTAAATCCATGCCTAAATATGACAAAGTATGTAAACCATTGTTTTGTACACCTTGGCATATTTTCAGGGCAATAACGTTAACTTATTGTTAATTATATTTATTGTAGATGACTGGATCAATTTGCAAAGACATGGATTTAGAGCTTTTTGGAAAATGGCAAACAGATCCGTACGTACCACCAGTGGCAAAGGATGGCGTCGTCCCTAGAAACGAATATGGAAATGTTGATTTATTCAAAAAGTGCATGCTTCCTAAAGGAACTGTTCATCTTGATTGTAAATATCTATTACAGTTTAGATTTTTTGGGTGATAAAATTAAGCAGCAATCAAAATTATAATGATAATTTTTTTAGTACCTGGTTTGGCTCGTGTAGCACGGAAGCTGGATATAGACTGTGCACCGGCAGTTGTAGGCTTCAATTTTGGTGGCAGAGGAGCCATGCCTGCTACTCAGGGATATGTAGTATGTGAAGAATATGAACACGTTTTGCGAGATGCATGGAAAACCGAACAAGTAGAAGCTGAAAAACGCGCAAAACAGAAGAGAGAAAAAACGATTTACAGCAATTGGAAAAAGATTATCAAGGGCCTTCTCATACGAAAGAGACTTGCCTATAAGTATGATGTTGACGATGGAAAGGAAGAATCAGACAAAAATTCCATTAAAGCATCACCATCTAAAATTGGTAAACATTAATGGGCAATTCATTAATAACATAAACCAGAATTAAAATGATATTATGATACAAACTGTACAACCACAACTGACATTTGAAATTTGTTGATGTATACAGTGTTTAGTTATTTTTGTACTTATTTATTAAAAGTGAATGTCGTTTGAAAATAATGTGTAAAAATAAAACGAAAGGGAATAATTGAGACATCGTACATGCGATTTATTTACTAAATAACCCTTTTTATTAACGAATTCCTTTCAAAACAAAATTTTACAGAACTTAATTTATTGCATTTGACGAAAAAAGATTGATATAAAATTCTAAAAAATAATACAATAATTTGTTCCTACTTTTCGTCGGTTATTTACAACAATAAAATGAATTACAAAGGTTTATAATGACATGTTGAGACGTGGAAAGGATAAAAACATTTGAGCTAAAAGTTATATCCAAATTATAATAATTTATAAAGTTTACGATTACGATAACCAATAAGTCTACAGTTTTTATATTACGTCGAGAGGATTACAGAATGGAAGATATATTTTAAAATAATCAGGTTATGAATTTGTGATAAGCTTAAGTCAACGTGATATAAATCAAGAGTGCATTTATAACAATCGTTCTTGTATATCGCGATACATATGACATAATGCAGTTATGATCACTCAAAAAAATAAGAAAAACAAAATTTGTACCTGACGGTTCATCGATTTAATTAAAATATAAAATTGACGACTCATTAAAACAATGGATCTAATATGTACATTTCAATCAATTATTACTAATTTTAAATTAGAAAAAAAAATACATAAATAAAATTCAAAATAACTATAAGATTGGTGAAAAATTCAGTATCCAGTACTAGTAATAAAACTATATTAAAAGCTGCAGTGGCAATTCTTTGTTACATACTTAAAAATAAATGGTACGACAAAGAGAATATCTATGAATTGAAAACTCTATAAAAAATATATAAATAAATAAATAATTATCACTTTCATTTTAATACTCTCAGTTGCTGTGATTTAATATAAATCATTTCGTACTGACACTTCATCATTACAGTCGCAATATTTATCGGTGAAAAATGTGTAAACAAAAAATTTGAGCAAAGGCATATCCGTAATTTTGCGACTGTATTAAGTAATGTTTAATTTGATTACCACTAATTAGTAAAATTATAAAAGAAACATTAAACTCTACAATAAAAATGGAAATCAACGCGACAATGCATTATGTGATATGTTTCGCGATCTTTATTTATTTTTTGTCCTTTTTCATATTTTTTTTATTTTAAACAATAACAGAACTCAGATGTGCACTAACAAATAAGTCGAAGAAATAAATATTTTGTCGAGACATGTATCGAACAGAAATACTAATATCTTTTCAATTAGAATAAATCAAAGAGAGATTAGAATAAAATAATGTAATGAATTACAATCACGTAAAGAAGCTTATGTAAAAAATGTATTCATTATAAAATTATTCGTAATTAAATTATACAAACTGTGATGTTCTTTTAAACAAAGTTCAAGTACAAAATGTATTGGAATTCAATGTGATATCAAATCACCGGCGAATCAAAATCCAATGTTTCTTCTTGACAATGTTTTTTAATAATTTTTTTTTTGACAAAATATTTTTTTTTTTTTTATTTTTTTTTTTTTTATTATTTTAATTTTTTTTTTTTTTTTTTTTTTCATTAATATTTGATTGAACAAAATTTATATTTGCAAAAAGCACGAATGTGGATACCAAGAAGGATTATCGCTTTCTTTACAAACTTTTGTTCTCTCGCACTCGTCCATACATCGATTGGATCCAAATGATAATTGATTTGCATACCAATCAAATGCACAAGTGTAAAAGTTCACACGTTTAAAGCTGATTACTGATTCACATCAATTACAAGATATTTTTTTACGTTTTATCATGTTTTCTTTCAATACAAACTTGTTTCAATACACGTGTTTCTGAACTTACATAAAATAATTTCCACAATTGTGTACAAAAATCTTGATCGGAAGTTATTCAGTATCCGACAATTTCAAATGTTTTTCTTCACTTTTTCTACCATGTTTCTTCATTTTCATTTACTACAATACAACTATATGACCGTTCTGTTAAACAAAAGAATAAAACAATGCATCATTGATTGCAAAATTTATTGCGAAAAAATTAATCAGCATAATATAGATTTCACGTTATAGAATGAGATATCGAAAATATATAATCCAAATATTCTTTATATACATTATACAAGTATAATAATAAGAATAATTAATAGGTACGAATCGACAAAGATGGCGGTACAAAAGATGGTAATGACCTTAAAATCAAAAGAGGTACTCGAAGAATTTATGACAATAACCTAGTATCACAATTTATCAAGGGCTAACGGCGTCGGGATGTCCGTAAACGGAATGATCATCGATGACGATTTAAAATGTACAACAAAAAATGCACACGTTATTGCGAGGATATCGCGGACGCGATTTAACACAATTGTACTACTATAAACTAATGTAACGTGTGTTCTCGATGAAATTGTTGATGGTTTATAAGTTCAAATATTAATTGATCTATAACGTGATATCTAAGGCTTCAAACACCAACAAGTGATACGTTTCGGCTGGACAATGATTGAAATCAAATTGTTCGAAATAATCATTTTGACTTTGTCACGATTCATTTAGCATTTGCATAGTTTCCATTATCCTCCTTTCCTTTTGTTTATCCTTGTCCTTTTCTCCGTCTTAATCAGATTTTACACGAGGGTACGATACTTATTAATGTTGAAAAGATCTAATTCAAAATGGTATTACCAAGTGCATGCTACTACAAGATCAGACATTATGTCGACGGCATTAGTTGCTGTCAATTCACACTGATACCTTCTTCTTCAACTGAAATGTTAACATCGATTGTTTTTTATGTCGATGTATCCCACCCTCCCTTCCCACCCTTCCCACCCGATATTCTTTTCGGCCGTTTGTTAGTTGTTTTTCATCATAATTTGTTTATTCGTAAAGCTTTATCCTTTTTTAATACGTCAGTTAAGGTTGTTATTGATTTTCATTCCATGTTTTTTTTTGTTCTAACATCCTTACTCCTGGTGCTCTTCGTTATACAACGACTGCCCTGGCGAGACGCACAGCGCGCGAATCAGAAATCCCCGCGATTGTGGCTGACCTGACGGTGCCAGCAGTTACGCGATTATGACAACGAAGATGTTGATCAGAAGAGGCCGTGGTTTCACCCACCCACCCATTTCACCCATATTAGAGTTACCCGCCCGGACCCCGTACGACCTGCTTGTTCAGGAGGCCGCCTGAAACAAAGGATAATTAACTTTGTTTTATAATGTATAATCTATAATCATTTGGCATAAATGAAGGAATTCAGAATAAAAACGAAACGAAAAAAAATTAAAATAAAACTAATTTTATTATAACTCTTCTGTTAAGGCAAGTGCAAATTGTAATACACATAAATATTCCCACATAATGCCGTATATAATACACATACAAATTGTGAATTTTAATATTAAAAAAAAAATACTAACATTATTGCGATTATAATTTATCTTTTTGGTTAGATCTTTTTAATATCTTATCAATTAAATATTTCTATCATTGATAAGCCTTTAAACAATTACTAAAAAAATCTATGTCAACAAATATTATTTTTAAGTTCATTCATCGTGGTATCAGATCAAACAGAAAAATATCAGCCTTACAATTCTTGTATTAATTTTCTTACAATTACATATTTGTAATGAAAACAAAAATCATTGCATTATTTATATGAACTTATACAATTAACGATTGTAAAAAGTATGATACAATGCATGACGGTCGATCTGATATCACAACTACTATCTTTTAACATATAGGAACTATTAAGAAGATTGTATCAAAATTAAATTTCTTCACAAACTCATTATCAATTTTATGTGTTGCTACAATGATTCTGCACTTAAAAAAATCAAAAACTTGATTCATTTACAACTTATAATATCGTTCATTTTTGTAGGAAATTATTAAAACATAATTCATCTAAAGGGAAACTTTGGAAACGTACTTTTTGTAGGCGGGGTGTTCAAACGCCGTACATATTGTGTAGACGTTCACTAAGAGCGACAGGAAATTGATCGGAAAAGCTTTTCCAATTTTCTGCTCCCACTTGCGTTTTGAATCCATGTAAGATCTGCGTAAACATAAAATTTATGAATGAAAATGTTTATTTCAAAATGTCAATTGACAATATAAAATAATTGAGTTTTATAAACCTTTTGGAACATTTCCTTCAAATCATCACGTAGATTGACCCAGGATGCAACAGCGTCGCAGAAAAATATGAATTCCGTAACTATTCCACCGGGATTCACAGTGATCATTTGACACATACCTCTAAACGCAGAATCTTTCTCCTCATTATCTCGAATGTTGCGCAGTGATGTACACCTGGTGGTAATAAAAATAAAAAATTACCGCTTGTTAACGGCCGGAGATCAACTTCTTTGTACAGTACGAAGTAATTTCACGTCACATATAAAACTGAAAATGCTAAAAAGATTGTGAACGCTTTTATCACATTTTTTCCCCTCTACGACAATGGTTTTCTCCAACTACGAATTAAATTAAAAATGATGTCGAGTACTGTGCAAAGAATTCGAAACTCTGTTTGGTGTAATAATTAAGGTTGAAATGTTATTTTGTCACAGAAACGACACAATATTTCAAGAATTATTGATTACTTTTACCGTGACATAAAATTCAGTGATTATTACAGATAGATTTCAACATCAAAATAAAACGACTTGAGGAGACATGTTTCTTTTTATCTCAAAAAAATTTGGAACTTATCCATCTGTATGAATCACTGTTAATCACAGATGACTCTCGTTGAAGCTTTTGCGAATCGATACGCATGTTCAAAATTATCATTAATCGTTAGTTGATTCAGTTGCAACTATCACGTTCAATGCAAATGAAGCATAAGTATGGGGTGATGCCAGTTCTTTCATAAAATTTTGTACAACTCCAATTGTACTAGGGATCACGAGATCGTCTCCTTTTTCAATAAGAAATAATTGTTTCAAACTAGTAACGGACTCACTGTACTAAGCAAACAACCTAATAAGCATTTTCATTGAAGCTCGATTTCTTCACACTTTTTCTTTGTTCATATTTCACTCTTGTATTTATGACATCGGTGTCACAATTAATACAAACCTACTTGTAAGTTACAGTATTTATGTACAATCAGATGAGAAACCAACATGCAAAATAGTTGATTAGACATTCATTTTGTAATTGAAAATAATGCTGATAGCGATGACAATAGTAAACAAAGTAGTGGTGATTTCAAAGTAATTTGATAAGTCAACTGATTGTAAATGAAGTCAACGAACAAAATTTCAAATTACTGGCGTCACTTCAAGCTTGCGACAAATTGAAAGATTGGGCTTACATTTTTTTTAGTTTCTGTTAGAAATGAACACTTTAATTTCATTAATAAAAATGAACTCAAACTCATAAAATCAAGCAAACCTGACCGAAATTGATATTAATCTTTTGGTAAAAACAGATTTGCAAATGTTGTAGAAAAAACACGTTATACACCATGTTTCAAATGTAATATTATGCAAAATGAAACATCTGTTTGAATGAACATAATTAAAAAAATCTGTTCAAATATTTTGAATTAATAATAAATTCAGATCAAGAACAATATTTGCAATCAAATTAAAATTGAAAAACAAAATTTTTTGAAATATTGAATTAGAGGCAAATTTTCATGTAGGCAAATTTTTGGATGGTTTAAAAAAGTATCATTTATAAACAAGTAAATTGATTTTTTGCATAAAAATTTGCCTACACAATAAATAAAACTCCAGCAAATATACAAGAAAACAAAACTGACAAACATTAATGTAAGAATGAAATTCTAAATACAAAATATATAAAAGAATATAATAAATGTAATATAATAATTAATAATAATAATAATAAAGAAATTTACACACCACTGTCGAGCAAACTGCTGTAACATGGGGGCGACGTCGTGGGGACACACATAACCTAGGCGACCGATCGTTATGGCTAATGTTTCGTTTTCGGTTCAGTAAGTAGGCAAGTGAAGTGAAGTGAAGCAACCGGAAACATAAACAATAAGACAAACTCATAGCGAACCAACAACTAAGGCTAATTATATTGCTAATTAATTGAATCAATCGTGTATATGTCGATAATAATTAATCACAATGTTGAGAAAAAAGAATAATAAATGAGTGATAGATATATTAAATATCAATTGGAAGCGTAAGCAATACTGTGCTATTGTAGTTGCTGAAAAAAGGTTTTTTCAATTAGATATCAGAGAACTTCTCCGTTTTTCTTTTCCAGTCTCTGGGATCTTCATTAGGCGATAATCACAATCTTGTAAATAGAAATTTTGAAAATGACACTGTTCGATGACAAATCAGTAAAACCACGATGCTCCAAATGTTTAGTACGAGTTAGAATGTAAAACAAACAATTCAATCTATTGACAAACAGCTGTCCTGTGGTTTTAATGATTTTTAATTGCAGGATGAAATTGTTTCAAATTAAAAATCAATTAAAAAAACAATGTAGGGGAGAATGATTGACTGACGCATTTCATGAATCGTTTGTACAGTGTCTCGTAAAGTGATGATAACATGCACGAATTTCACTTCTAGTTGATTAAAATCCCTCGCAAAAGTTTGAAGTACACTTTCTCTAATTGTTTGCTTTTTCATTATCGTTCCTAACTTTTATATACACAAAAAACTTAAAACTTAGCTTACACATGTCAGAAGTACGATCATCCGTAACAATCAACATTGCATAACGCAAATAAACATCTAAGCATTGCTTCTAAAGTTCCAGTTTAAAAAATTAAAGTCATATTTTTCTAACAAAACAACTAAATTAACTTTGTCACATATCAGAGTAACGTATTCAAAGGTTAATTAAAACATTAACAAAAATCAGAACATTCTCCCCTAAAATCTTCGTTTAGATGAATTAACATTGATCAACCATTATTTTAAATGCAAAATTTAAACATCTATAAATTCAGAAATTGAAAAATTGAGTCACAAATGTTATATCCATATTAATCTACAATAGCTTCCGAATAATTTTTTTTACTTATGAATGATACTTTTATACCAAGTTATCAATCAACGAATATTAATTTTTTGATTAATTATTTCTATTAGCTGAAAATCAAAAGTATTTTTTGTATGTAATGTTATTTATGATTTATAATCATTTAATTAGAATAAGAATAGATTGTAAGATAAAGCATTATATGAAATAAATTACTATGTACTTCATTTAGAATATCATATAAAAACTATAAATTAAATGAATAAATAAATTAATTAATTAAGATATGTTTCAGCACAAAACTTTTGTCTCTCAAATGAATTATTAATCAACATTATTAAAATAAAAAGTTAAAAATTGATAATGCGTACCTGTATTTTCCAGTAAAGTTTTTGGAGTATTGGGTCGATTGATAATTTCAATTAAGTGTGTTAAAATGAGTGGGATGTATTGACTCGTGTCAGGGCCTGTAAAATGTTTCAATAAATTAATCAAGTTTATTGCAAGCGTTTTGCAATCAACGTAAAATAAAATCAATAAAATAAAACTGAACGTAAACATACCAAGTTTGATTGCTATTTCCCCGATAGCCCACGTAGCGTTATTGCACACAGAAATGAATTCTGGATTCAAGTTTTGACCAAGTATTGTCATGAATTCACCTGAAAAAAATTGTTCAAGTATCAACTTATGCAAAAGATTACATGGTAATTTTTTTAATTGGTAAATATAAAAATTTACTTACGGATATAAGGCAACACGTACTGGAAGCAAGCTTTAGTCAGGTCACCCAACAAAGCAAAACTGCTTTGTCTAACTTCAGGCATTGGATCTTGCATGCATTGGTATAACAATTGCATGACGTTGCTGTTCATAACCAAATGTTCCATATGACCGTTCAACCCTTCTGCCAAACCACTTAACAGGTCCAACGCGACGATCATGAAATCTTTATCCGGGGCTTCAAATTGTTCAGGACTTTGGGTATTGGCTATGTGTTGATTCAAAGTTTGTTCCACCAACGAAACACATCGCCTGTTCAAAAGTTTTCAAAGCAGAATTGAATTGGGGTATAATTAGATATAACAATCAATAAGTTCACTACAATGACAATTTACCTATAAACTGGTTCACAATAGGGCAAAAATCCAGACCGAAGTGCAGTGGCAACTGATGAGAGACACTCAAGTAGTGGGAAAAGGTCTTTGTCTTCATCTTTGAGCACGTTCCATTTGTTGATCAGAGGAGGCATCAACAAATTGATGTAGTCTGGTTTGTTAAGATTGTCGCCCACAGAGTCAGCGAGCGTACCAATGGCGTCATATAAAATCAACAAGTTTTTGTGTTGGTATTTGCCAAATGCAAATACAAGAGTTTCTAAGATGAATCCTAAGTAGGGAACAAGCTCCATGCATGCTTCTTCTTCAAGAGTAGCAAACGCCGAGCAGGCAGCTTCTTGCACACGTTTGTTACTGTCCAGAATTTTCTTCAAAAGTTCAGTCATTAAAGGTTTCAGATATGCATCGTGAGGTTGCAAGCAGACCCAGTGAGCATATCGACTTAGCGTCCAGCATGTGATGGCTCGTACCAAAGCTTTTTTGTCAGACAAGCAATTGATCAAGTAGGGTATGAGCTCCGATAAGTGTGGGATCATACCACTCATACAACCTAAACAAAAAATGTGACGATTGAATATAGCGTAATAAAAAATGAGTTATTGATTTAATTTCTTTCACAGTAAGTTACCCTCAGCGATGGCTCCCAATGCAAGAATTCCTGACTCTTTGATCTCCCAGTCTTGATGGAACAATGTTTCTTTAAGGATCGGTAATAAAACCGGCAGCAAGTCTTCCCGGAAGACGTTAGCCAACATATCCAAAGCTGCAGCTGAGCATTTCCTCAAATTCCAGTCGCTCAATGTCGAGTCATCATCAATGCCGTCGTCGTCAGCGTCCTTATCATTGTTGTCATCTGAGTATTTTGTCGAACCGTGAGCATTGTGATGTACTTTCGACTTGTGGAATCGGGGTTTGATGTCTTCTTCCTTGTCCGGGATCATTTCATCCTCCTCAATGTCACCCTTCAGTAGTATTATGTCTAATTCCGAATACTTCATACCTTTGACCTAAAAAAACAATCATCAAATAAGTATTATGAACAAGCGTGAAAAAACGATTTCAAGTTTTCAAGAATTTGTACTTACTAAAACTGGAACAAGCCTGTATAAATGTGGCGCAAGGGCATCTCTACAGATTGGTTGCTCTGTAAACGATAACCAAAATTCACAGGCTTCCAGAGCAACGCCTTCATTAGAGTCTTGTGTACGCATCAGCATGTACTCAATGATGTTGTTCATGTGTGGAATCAGTCTGTCAAGACGCACTTCCAGCAGCATCACAAGAGCCCTGCCAAACAGATAAATCAAATAAGTGAATACATGTACAAGCAATTAAAATTTAAACAATATTTAATAATTATTTTTCATTATATACCTGCAAACATTTTTTCTCACTTCCGCTTCTTCGTCGGATGCAAGATGGAAAAGATTTTCAAGAAAGACATCTATATGGACCATCAGAGCTTGTGTACGAGTAATCACAAACTGATTGACACATGCGATGGCGTGTGTTCGAATTTTCGGACTTTCGTGTCTAAAAAATTGAAGGAACTTGGGAATCATAATATTTAACGGGCGGTTTAGTGCGTCAGAATCAAGTACTTCCGACGAATCCTCGCAGATCTTTTGCAGAGCTCCGAAAGCTCCCTCGCAGACATTGTAGTCCTCCGACTCCAGCATTTGGCACAAAACTGGTAATAACTCAGGCCAAGATGTAAGTTCACCTAAATAATTGGATCGAATGCATTTCAAGGTTCTGTTCAAGTACGATGCTCCAAGCGAGACTTCAATTATCGTGAAATTTATGTAACAAATTTGATGGCATTCGTAAATTGATATACCAACATTTTCTTTTACATAATTTTTTTGTATTTTGAGTACGAAACAGATGGAGATTCAAATTTGTAAAAATTGTTATGTACCTTTTGAGGCGAGAGTGGTGATTAAAATACCCACAGTTGCTCTGATAAGAGGCGACGGATCACCGACGGCAGATAGACATTCTTGTTTGATGAATTCAGTCACTTCTGGTAAAAATTTGTGGTAGTAAGTTTTAACGTTGTTCTTCAAAATCAACCCACTCAGAGATCTTGTAGGTTCATCTGTCACAGATAAAAAATCAATGAAAATTAAAAGCGTCTATTTTATTCGAACAGTTTTACAGTTGTATATGCCATAAAAAACTACATACCTTCAGATGTAAGTTTAGTTAAAACAAACATGAGATAATTATTGAAGTCTGGGAATTTATTCAACTCTTCCAATTTCTAAACAGTGTTTGTTTAAGGAAAACATCATTTGAAAAAGTATATTAACTAATTGCGCAGATTAAAAGTCAAAGAGATCTGAAAATGTTTACAATGAAACAAATTACAAGCTAGGAGGTTAAAATTCAAGGTTAAAAAGGAATGAAAAAAAAAAACTGATTTCTGGAGTAAATTTGTATATAACAACAATTGCTCCACGTATCGTTACTGATTTTCTCGTGTTCTAGGGTTTGATGTTATAATTAAATCAAACACGGCTGAGTTTATGGATCGGGTATAAAAATTTGCTCAGTTCATGAGCTGGGCAGTTTCGTGATCGGGGCGTAACACATATAAGACAAATGTAAAAAAAGGATACGTCGTGTACGGCACGCTGAACTTGCGGTTCGGTGCTCTGCGACTCCTTGAGCAAGGCGAGAATCTGCCGAAGACCTTCCTCTTGAGGTTGCCACGCCATTTTCATCTTGTTTTTCAATAGTCAAATTCCTTTTAGAATTTCTGTATTTTCTCACAACTCCGCCGACATAGACTACCCTGGGCTTGAAGGTTAAAGAATGGAAACCCAAGAAGAGTTTCGTTGTGAGCAGCAGCGACACCTTGTCAAAAGTTCTTGAGTATCCGCGTCGGTGTCATGAACGTGTCCACTGTTTAAAATGATCCAGAGTTAGGTTATATTTTTTGTTTTGACTTGACTGAGAGTTACATTCGACACTCGATTGTTAATATATTTTTATCTTTTTAATCAATTAATCAATCTATCTTGAGAAACATCCAGGACATTCTTTTTGTTAATAAATAAATAGTAAAATATTATTCTTAAACTAAACATATTCAGCAAATAAATTAAAAAAGGTGTTGTATAAAAAATTAAAAAAGTTTAGTTTTGGAGAGGTATTAGTATATTTTCGTTAACATTCATTAAAATGATAATCAAGTCTGTTAAACTAAAAAATTTTACAGTAAACTTTAGATTTTTTCTCCGATAGGTGTCATCACTATCGATTATCTCACTCTGTTACATAACAATGACTGGCATATGTCTGTCTTTATTCAGATAGCTGTTCGAGGAATGGACTCTTTGTTTAGATCCCTCTCCGGTATATGAGACAGAACTAGAATCAACACTTCGCAAAGCAAGACAGACAATCGCAACCAACTTCACACTCATGTAGTATTATCGTTTATGTTCTTCTGAAAAACACGTTTCGTTCTTTCACGTGTATACAACCGAGAGAATGGCGGTAAGTTACTCAAAAATATCCACAAAATATCGATTTTGATCGCGCACATCCTAAAAAAATGTGACAAGATAGTTCACTGTTTAGCAGAGTGGATGATTGAGTAACGTTTTTTTGTTTACCGTTTTATTGATTGTGATCTATTTACAGGACACCAAAAAAAAGGTGGCAAAGAAACAGGAGGTGAAGAAAGATCCTTCGAAAAATGTGATGCGCGAAGTTCGCATCCGCAAACTCTGCCTGAACATCTGCGTCGGAGAATCAGGAGATAAACTCACACGTGCCGCCAAGGTAAATCATCTGATCATGCATTTTCTAAACGTCATACCATTCTGTCAAGCGCTGTGATCATTGTACCAAAAAAAAATAATAGTGATTTTGTGCAAATACAAAACATTCCTCCCATATGTAGATTACATAAATAATCATTCTTTTTTATAATTTTATAATAATTTTTTGTTTGTGAAACGAGTGGTCTTTGTTTTCAATCAAAAATTTATTGATTACTAGAATTATAATGCCAATGCAAAAACACGACCGAATTTGAATATTGCATGGCGAATAATTATGAGAAAACGCATGCTGTCTGAATACTGAACAATATTATACATTTCTGCCTCGCACGACGATGACGTAAAATTTATTAAATTATTCGATAATACATTATTGTGAATAGTTTATTGATAGTAATTGTTCGTAATAATTAAACCTAAATATTTAAATCAAACTCACGAAATCATGTGAATAAATAGTTTCTTTACATTCCATATTTGTTAATATATGTGCTTGAACGAACAGTTATTAGTATTAGTACTGTATACCGCCCAGTGCAAACACTGTTTATCAATTTCGACTTTGACAAACTGACATTCACACAGCCCATTCTAATTAAGACAGCTCCGTTTAACAGATAATTCATAAGCTAATTCTTTATTATTTGGCTTTACTACCAATAGTTATAATAAAACTAAATATAACCTTCATTTGATTAATGAGAAATAATTGCGTACATTAACGTCTTTATGTATTCTTCGTAAACATTTATTTTATGTTATGTTTGCTCCTTTTTAGGTGTTGGAACAGCTGACCGGACAACAACCAGTTTTCTCAAAAGCCAGATACACCGTGCGTTCCTTTGGTATCCGTCGTAACGAAAAAATTGCTGTCCACTGCACTGTCAGAGGAGCTAAAGCTGAAGAAATTTTGGAACGGGGACTGAAGGTAGGCATCATTTTATAAATTTGTTTAGTAAATGAATTTTCTCGAATCTTGAATGTTTAAATTCCATTTTATTTTATAGGTTCGTGAATATGAACTGAGGAGGGAAAACTTCTCCGGCACTGGAAACTTTGGATTTGGTATTCAAGAGCACATCGATTTGGGTATCAAATATGATCCATCTATTGGAATCTACGGTTTAGACTTCTATGTTGTTCTTGGGCGTCCAGGTAATCTGAATCATTTGATAAATCTATACACATCAATCTGAGTTTTTTGTTTTGCACGTTTTTGTTTCAAAAACTTTGAGAACACATTGTTTCAAAGTTCAAATAAAACGTGCAAGATTAATATCCTCTTATTTGCAACCCATACCTACGTTTTACTAGGCGTGTTACTTGATGGAGGAGACAATTATTCTATTATTGTCTTTTTATTGTTATTATAAATGAAAGTTCAATGTGTCAACAACGGACGTAAGGAAATGATTGATTTTTCCAGGATTCAATGTAGCACACAGGCGGAGGAAAACCGGAAAAGTTGGTTTCCAACATCGTTTAACGAAAGAAGATGCCATGAAGTGGTTCCAGACCAAATACGATGGTATCATTCTTGCCGGCAAAAAGTAAACACCATACAAATGTATTTACTTACATTTTTTAATAATAAAAACGTAAAAAAATATACAATTTATTTAAAGTAAAATTATATTTTAATATTCAACGTATTTTTTTCCTTTAAAAAATAAATTTTACACATTTTTCATATAATCCTTTTTATAAAACCCAGGCATTTTTAATTTTTCTTACAATATTTTTTCAAAGAACATTAAATTGCTTATTCAAAGTTTACGCATAATAAGTATAAAATTTAATTTTTATCTCAAGAATGAGAACAACGATTTTACTAACCATTATGAAACTTTTCAATCGCTTACACTTTTTGTTTCAAATAAAATTGGCTTCATTTTTTTTCACAATAATGGTTTCATAAAGTATGTTTGCCGAGTAAAAATTTGATTTTAATTATTTGACCTTTAAAAGAATCTTTCAAAGTTTTCATTTAACTGAAATGCAATGTTGCTTTACATATACCAAATATATTTTAATGTAACAAACGGAAATATTTTTCGTAAATGATTGAATATGTTTCAACTTTGATCATTTTAGTTTCCAAGTAAAAATATACACAATTTTCGACTAAATATTCTGTTCTCTTTAATTTATTTAATTAATAAAATGTTGTAATCATGATTGATTGCCAGATGAAACTGATGCACGTTTAATTTCGGTTGATCGATAGATCTCCAATTTCATTTTATTAATTTTTTTTAATTGGTAATAAAAAAGAGGAGAGGTAGTGACTAGGGGAATCAAAGTTGAAACTGATACGTTTTTCGCTGAAATAACATCTCTGTGAAAAGTAAAGTTATGAATATGTGAATTAAAATTTTATTGCACTCGAAGAAAATGCATAATGAAATGTCAACTTTCATGCTCATCTTAATTTTCTCGTATTATTTTACTCCGGTGTATACAATAAACGTGATACTATTTTAAATCTAAATTTATACGTGTATGCAGGTCTGAGTGATACAATGTAAAAAATCATTGCATAAAATATAAATACAATTTGTTGTACATATTTTGAATTATCCTTTGTAGTTAACGTCTTCACAAAACTTGCAAAAAATTTGATTTTTTTCAATTCTTATAGTTTTAACTTAATTTTGGATTAATGTCACTATTCAGGGTAGTAAAATGTACAACAGTAAAAAAAATCAATTCCGGCTTAAATAGTATTTTTACGACAAATCGATATTACCTCTCGTGGAGAAGAATTCTTGAAAATTGTATGACAAGACACGTCTGAGGCATATATATTTTCAATCGATTATTATAAGAGGTTGATATCCAGAAGCTGTCAATTGTCTAAATGACCGTCACCTGTTTCCTGACACACATTATATTTCAAACGACTGCGAACAAAAATAACAAAAATACAAATATCAAAATTCATTCACGAATCGAGTTTATCATATTTATGACAAATGGACGTTAAACTCCTACCTGGCATTTATGAAGTTGGAATCATCAGAATTATGAATTCACTTTATTTGAAAATTATGGTTGATCAAACTGCTCCGTTTTTGGTTGATAAAACTGAATTTGTGCATTGATCTAGTTTATTAATTAGTGGGTGGCGGAGGCTGAAACAGATACGTGAATTATCGCAGTTCATGTAGAGCTTGCTAATTGTCATCGAGTTACATCCGCAGGCACATTTCGTTATATTATATGATGATAAAATCTATAGCAAAAGTTTATATTTTTATGAACCTCGTATATAAAAAGGGAGCACAATTCTTCTACGTTTTCAAGTTTTGATTAAAAACACTACTTGCAGTAACTTTCTGATTACATTGCATGTCACACTTGGCGTGGAAAGGTTGCACCCGGAAAGAAAAAATTCACCGTAATTCCATAAAAAAACAATTAATATTGTTTTTTGTCGCCGGCGCCATAAAATTTCCGCATTAATTCCACGTAGGAATGCCCGATATATGTTGATATCTTCCCCGGGTCAGGAATTTCTCGCTTTTAATGAAATAATTTCCTTAATTACTTTTCATATCGTAAGAACTGATTATGATTGATCTAAATGCCCGCCATTATTTTCTGGCCTTTTTTTAGAAAGTCCATCGTTATTCCATATTACGAACACTTTGAAATCCGTCGAAAATCAATTTCAAAATTATGTTGATTTCACGCGCAAATGGATATAAATGACAATCTCAGCACTCACGGCCAATTTTATTTCTGATGTCTTTTGGTTCATTGTGCATTATATATTTTTATAATTTGTTATTGAATTTGCTGCTCTTATTTTTTGTTTTCAACGACTGTTTGTGCGTCGCAATGTTATTTAATGCAGCAATAATCAAAGAACCTAGATTCAATATCGTTTGTTTCGCGAAATTGTATTAAAGCGACTAATTCAGATAAAGCCTTTGCAATGTAAACATGCTCCACTTCAGTATTATTGCTTTCGTCGTCTCAGCTCTGACTGTCATTGATCTCATGTATATTAACATTCTTAAACATCTCTTGCCCACTCTGACTAATCCTGCCTCCTGTCAAATCAATGTCAATATTTCCAGATGGTCACCAATATTGAAAAGTGTCAAGTAGTTTATTTCGATCCAAAGTTGAATCCACCATGTTTAAATTTGGCATCGTATTTTTTTCTCCAAACCTACTCGCGCATTCAATTCAATCGATTAATTGAATGCAAATAGGCTATTTCTATCCTATATATCTTCATTACAGATTCAAGACCATAAATTCACGATGTGTGATATGTGAAGCTAACGATCAGTATCTCTATAAGCTTTGATTTTTTTTTCATCTTTCCATTTTTCATTTTTCATTGTAAATGTCAATGTTTCAAAAAACATTGGTTCACTAATTACTTTATAAAGTGATCGAGATTGTTTTTCCAACCTCAATTGTATTCTATTTGCAACTGAATAAATTGAGATTGTATATAGGTATATGGAATGAATAAATTACATTGGAAAGACGCATTTGCAATCAATGCCATCCATAATTTTAGTGCGGATTTTGTAAATTTATCTATAAAATTGCCGGGATAAATGACCGCAGAGTTTTTTACGCGTATCAGTTTCTTTCAATCATGTTTATTGATCGTGATTGGGAGCTCGATTGATCCGAAGAGGGGCTAGCGGAAAAAACATGTTTTTTTTTTTTCATTCGGATACATTTTTTGTTCACAAAATTGCAATACCTTATATTGCAAGCTTTGCGCCGGGATTAACATGTTTCATTGCGATTTCACATCGAGAAATATCTGCGCATTGTGCATATGATTGTTGCATTGCAAAATAATATGACGCCGCACACGGCTTTGGCAGCCGATAAAAACTACTTATGCCAGAACTTGCGCGACGTTCAGAAATTTTATTTACGTCCGTTTGAATAAACGAATGGCAACTCAAATTCCGATTTTATTGACAATTTAATTCGTCGACATGGAAGAATAAATTGTCGCGAATGTTTATTTATTTATGAGCATTCAAAACCTAATTACCCGGTAAACTTATCTCCGTAGTAAAAGAAAGCTGGAAACTTGGAAAAAAGGCAAATAAAGGCAAAAATTGAAGGAAAAAAAAACAGGTGGCGAAGAAAAAGCCAGACGACGCCGTGAAAGTTTGAAGGATGAAAAATACTTTTATCAAACTTCGTCGCGGAGCAGGGTGATGAAAAAATATGCCGCTGCCGCGTTATTTTTAATGGAATCACGAACGCGGCGGTTTGCGATTTGTGTTCTACTGCCGTCCGCGCGTCGTCTAAATTTCGGCAAACTAGTTTGCCGCTGAATCTTAAGCATTTTCCCAGGGACCGCGTCGACATCAGCGGGTTAATTTGCGGCCGTGGGCATTCCTTACTGTATTTTCTAATAAAAATGTCCGACGAAATGGCAGAGACGTTTCGAAGCTGCACGTCCACCGTTGGCCGGCCTTTTTAAGAATTTTATTACCGTCTGAATGATTTATTGGTCGGCCGCGGTCGTGGGGCGTCCTCCCCCGCGCGACCGCAAAACAAACATTGCAATCGAAATGAAATACACCTATATCCCGTTCGTACACGCTTGCAGAGCGAACCCATTCTCCTAATTCGAGCAACCTTTTATAATTATCGATCTGGCGTTTCGCACGTGAATGATACCTCGAATAAACCAAACGGTGAATAAATCGCAGTAGTACAGGTCAAGCGAGATCCGACATCGGGTTGAACAAAAAAGGCATCACTTCATGCCATCAATAATGTTTGCGACTGAACAAAATGCGAGTAAATTGCAACCTGTAATCGAGCTTGTGTTTCGCAAAGTGCTGGTACAGTGAAAAAAAAAAACAAAACAATAACCAAAAGGATGGTGGCGCGAGGGGGAACCAAAAACCCCGGTATCATTAAGATGAAAAATGGGGATAGTTGGCGAAGTTTAGGCGAGATGATTAGAATATTTCGCGCCGGAGAGTATGAGAGGTCTGGCGTTTGCAACCCAGGCAACAGACAGTGGGGTTCGAAGTTCCGAAGCGGCGCGTGTTGTAAGGGCTGGTTGTGATAGGAGAGCGGAGCGACTAAGTGGTTCGCAGTACGGCCGTCGTTGGGGCGCTGCAACCGTATAACGATATCAGTAGTCAGTACGCGAGTAAACCGCAGCTGGGTCGGACGTGCTTGTGAGGGGTGTGCTTGCGAGTGCGGGGCCCTGGCTGAGGGGCCGCAGGCGCTTACACAAGAACGAGTGAACGATCACTGTCATAACTGTCAAGTCAAAACGGCGAGCGTCCAAGTTGTTACAAAAGCACCAGCCTCCGAGACAGCGAAAATTGTGCCAATCGTGAGAGAGAGAGGCTTCGACGGCAAATAATTAGGACGAGGCAGAGTAGCACCGGAAGCAATCAATTTTTCAGTCGACTTGGCGGGTCGCGATCGGACTCGTCGAGCAAGATGATCGTGTCAAGACTTAATCAGGCTGGCGTCCGCGTGGAACTGCGGCCGCATCTAATGGTCCGTTGCAGTCGGTAGGCACGGGGGTTAATTGGTGCACGCAATGATAACGGCTTGTTTGCTGCCGAAACCCGGACGCTATGTTTTCAGCGAAGACGTCACCGAGTGTTAGAACATCTTGAGCCTGTTTACGATGAGCCTGGGTGTATAGCACCCACTCTGTGACAACATCCGGGCGCCAGTGAGGGATGCTTGTGCGAGCGCACAAACTGTATCGTCGATATACCTGTTCGAGGAGTGACTGGTCGCAAGACAGACATTGGTAGGCTGGAAAGATGAGACCGAGTATTCTGATGCAGTCGCCGTCACGTCCGTCGTTCGTTGAACGTAAACAGCGTTGAGGGGTGAGTGACGGTTGAGAATCTTCGACGTTCTGTGGACGAGAGAAAAGAATCTAAAAAAAGCGCGATTTCATTTCGAATATAATCTCGCAGATATCTCATAGATCGGTGTGCGAGGGTGGTTTGGTGCAGCTCGGAATACCAATCGACTGATCGTAATTCAATTAAGAGCTATAGACCGATCGGGGTTGATTTATTTTCAACGGTGTAATTATGTTGCACGTCGTCAAAATAGAGAGAGAGAGACCTCTGAGATAAATAACTCAGCGAGACACACGGGAAGCAAGCGCCCCCGCATGATGAGCAATTTGCGTTTTGGGGGCTCGAGATAGAGAGAGAGAGAGAGAGCGAGTTTTTAGAGAAAGAGAGTGCGGGACATCAACGTACTGAATCACGTTAAATCTATTTCGCTGCATTTAATCAACCGAACGATTAATTATGATAAATAAACTATATAGGCGTTTAATGCGATCCGTTGGAATCTGCTTGAATCAATCAGGATTGTGCGATTTGAGTAAACGGTTTAATTGTGTCGCCCCGGAAATTAAGTCGAATCAGGCTCCACACTGAGTTGATTCAACTCTCAGTACTCTTTTATGCGTGTTTATTATGGCCTGGCTGGCATTCATGCTGCGCGCGAAATAAGGCTATTGATATCGCCGTGGGGTCAGGGCGGGCAACGGCTCGGTTTTTACGACAAATTTGCATTGTGCGGCTTCTCTCTTATACACGCCGACTCATGCGATGCAGATTTATCGCTCGGCTGAAAAAAAAGGTGAAAAAGTTTTACGGTACATTAAAATGTCAATCGGGGGATGCTCCTCTTCGGGCCGGTTAATAATAAATGGCCGGGCTCGCTACGTCTGTTTGTTTGCTCCCGTTCATGTCTTACCTCTGCAGGGATTATCCGACGCTTTGTCACCGGAGCCCTGTATTTTGACGGCTTAATTGCCGCGGAGACGGACAATTTTCGCCGGACATGTGAAATTCCAGGCCGGAGTTTCGTATTATTTTAACTCAACTCAAATTATTTAATCATCCCACTTTTCGAATTCGCAGCCGGCCAGTTGGATGTACACATAATCAATGACGCATAATATGAATAGAGAATTATTCAATTATCTTAAGGCGGAGGGAGGTATGAGAGGCGCGCGCGGAATAAAATTTCATTCGCTCGCGCGTCTCTCTCTCTCTCTCTCTCTCTCTCTCTTCTGCTTGTTAATTCAGACGATGTTGTTAACCAAATGTTAAACTGCAGTATTTTTGTAACACGAGGGAGAGGCCGGCACGTTTGTTGATGATTAGACAAGAGCAATCAAGCATCTCCCGATGAATACAGTCATTTGCTATTTAAATCCTTTCGGGTTATTATGAAATACTCGCGTGTAAATTTTTATTTTCATTGTTGGTCGCAAAATGGATACGCGACGCATAAAACTCGCTTTTTTTCGAATGCCAGGCCAGGGAATATTCTGTGAAAAGAAGAGGGCGGAGAGAGCGAGAGAGGGAATGAGACATAAAAAAACTCGTGTTTTTTTTGTTCATTTATTGGATTTCATTTATTTACTGCCAGATGTAGTGTGCACACGCCACTCGGAAATTTTACTGAAAGATCAAGTAGGAAAACTAATTTCTTGGATAATTATGCTTTTTATGGTTAGATGGTTGCAAAACTGCGGAACATTTCAAATTGTTTCCGTGATTTAAGCACCGTATTTTGCTTCCCAAAAATATGAACCAATTTATGCACTTGGATGTGTCAGAGGTTTTATGCACTTGGAAAAAAAAGTTACCGGATTTAACCCTGTCTAAATGGTTATTCTAACTTTAGTTATGTCCAGATTAGATGGTAGTAATCATGAAAACTTGGATTCTGCAGAGCCCGCGATTCCGTTGCAGTTTGGGTTGTTCTAAACCAAAATTTATGATATTTTATCACGCGGAAATGTTGGCAACCAATAAATAATGGTCTTAACTTGTACGATACAAAATTCCTTATATATTGCTCCAAGTAAAAAAATTTCATAATTTTACTGACAACTTAAACTTGGTATTCTCTTTGCCTACATCGTTGAAACAACTAGGACCAGAGATCGAATGCAAAATTGTAAAATTGAATAAAAATTCATATTGCATTATGCGCCGAAATTCAGTTATGAATTTGTTCCAACGGATTTTGAGCATAAATGTAATTTTTATTCGTCACTTTTTTTAGTTTTAATTTTCATCAATATTCTTGAATTTTTTTCCTTGAAGCCAGTCACTTGTTCTACACTAGATCGATATCTATCAATTATTATTTTTATGGTAAAGCTAAAGATACCAACCGTTGGCGATATTTAACAGAAACACAAACTTTCCAATTCAATTGCTGATCTATTTGCATGTTGATAACCAATTATCAACAGTTATGAAAAATAAAATACAGCCAAGATGGGAATTAACTGGTTTCATTAGCCACTAATATGTTCCTTGATGTATAGCCGAACTCGACAGTTTTTTGGATGCAAATTTTTTATTTCTTTGACGATGATGTTATTGGGGTTCGATGTCCATAGTTTTTCATCATTATTCCCTTAATTATTCACTGTCGTTGTTATATGAGACACAATGCGTGCGTCGTATTTTTATAATTGAGACGTTTTATGTTGAACAGATAAAAGAAAGATTTGCTTTTTAAATGTAAAAAAATATGGTTACACGTTCGGCATAATTAAACGAAAATGTTACAACCCATTTTATATACGCTGGTTTTATAAGAACACATTTTTTCTTACTGCCAGTTTGCAATTTGATACACAATAAAAAGTTTATTTTTCTTTCAACTCGTTTGAAATTCATTTATTTCATTTTGGTTATAACGACATTGTATTTGAAAACAAACTCGCTTTTTGGAAACTCTTTTTTTCTCATTCCATTATTTCCGAAGGGTGAAATATTGTTTGATGAGTATTATTTCAGCTGCACCCAGGTTTGTTTCGAATGTTTTGTTCGCGTTAATCTATGCCTTTCGTTCATGTTATTCCTAGATGTTTAACATTTTCATTTCATCCTAAAAATGATTTTTCGAAGGGGCAAATTTTTACATGACATACATATATGTTTATACACGCCAAAATAAGTATAACATGTGTGAGAACATATGTCCTTATATGTTGACTTGTATATGTTACATTTTGCATATATGTCCCATAAATGTTCATTTTCACCTGGAAAGTTTTTTTAAACATATTACGATTTTGGAGTAACTTTACACTCGATGCAGCTCTGTAAAGAAAAATAAAATTAATGATGTTCTATAATAATTTTGCGAATTGAAGCCACATAAAAGTTAAAACTGTTTTAGCATTTTTTCACTGATTATCGAAATTAGGTTAAACATGCGAATTTCACAATTTATTGATATTTATTTTTTCGTCAATCAACAAGGTATCCTTCATACGAAAGATTGCAGTTATGTTTCACTTTCACTGCAACCAACAGTGCAAATTGTTATAAAACATGCTTCATCACGATCCAAAATGTTATATTTTTATCCTCATTGTCTTCATGGAAATTTTGAAATTATGTAATTTGGCAAGCATTGTTGATTATCAAAGCAACACATCAGTATGAAAAAATTAGGGAATGTAGATGAAAGAATAATTTTCATATTACTTAATTTGAAAAGAATTGCGAATTATTTTATATCAGCAAAACCATCCGGTTTACTGGATGCGTATATACAATAAATTAAATTATAAACATAACAGTAGAATATGTTCGACTTTAAAATTATTTTCATAAAAATTAAAGAAATTATCATGAAAAAAGCACAAATTCATTATAACATTCATGCACGCAGCGGTCTTAATGTCAATACTGAATACCGTGCACCATATTGCTTTTATAAATAACTATTTTACAAAATTTTTAATTTTAATACTTCATTATGCCCGTCCAATGTTACTTGAGCAATGTTGTACCGTGACATTATTATTTATAATAATATTAACTATATAAAGTGTAAGCATTACATTCCAGAAATGTTGTTACTGTTTTCTCTGTTTGTTCACAAAAGTAATACGTGCTTCAAATTAAGCAGATTAAGAAAAGCTACGCACGTTTCATCTGTTAAGATTAATTCGATTTAATTTATTGTTATATACTGCGAATACGTCACGAATTCATTTTGCTAAGTCTAATAAACAATTTAAGTTTCGCACAAATATTCAATTAGAATTACCGAAAAGGCAATTCGTCAAACATGCGGATGTTTCAATGCAAAGTTTTGTGCTCGTATATATGCTCATATTTATAGTATAATCATTTGGTTCTGGCTATCTGACAGATGAGTATGTTTTGTTTGAAAATTCAATTAGCATCGCGGATAAGAGCAAAATATTTTCAAAATCGTTGTGACCTACACGATTGTTGAATTGTTTTCATCAAGTGTAATCGATGTCTATTTAAACTTATAGATTTTCATGAATTAATGCAGTTAATTATTGCTATTTCATTTTATAATACAATGTTGCAAAGTTAAAAAAGTTTTGTAAATCATATATTTGAATGATTCGTGTTAACAAACGATTTTCTAATTTTATTTCCTTTTTAAAAATTTCAATCAAAAATAATGCATTGAATTAATAAAACAACTCTCAACTAAAAACTCGCAAAGTAAAGTTCACAAATCGCAAACATGCTTGTTTTGTTAATTCTAAAAAAAAAACAAAATGTGCCGATTATATTTTAGCTCCTGTTCTGATCAATCCTGAATAACTACAGAAAACATTCCATGTATGAACTTTATTTCAAAAGTTTTATTTTCAAAGTTTTAAAATTGTGAACATCTATCATCTCGAATTTGACATGGCGCTGAATAACTTTATCAAGTGTATATTAAAATTCCAAAAGTGCAAGATCTCAAACGATTACAATGTCTTGAAACATTCATGTATGTATGCATAATAGATATCTTGATGTTATAATAATTGGTTATTATTATTATACATATTCAATAAATTCGGTGTATTACAATAAATTATTCAATTGTATAATTTTAAGCGTTGTCCTTTATTGTAAACAAAATTTACGGAAATTATATTTAGTAGGGTGGTTCTTTAAATGCGCTATCGTATACATGCCAGAATGAAACGTAAATATAGTATCATCCTTTTATACCGATAAAGCAAACATGTTGTAAAAATAAGCTTCTTATTTCTGTTCAATTACTTGTCTTGGAATAGTACATTTTACTACAGTAGTCTCCGTGCTGACAAGAAAAGTGGCGCTTTTCACTACGGTAGCTAGTATCGTGAAAAGGGCTACTTTCCAGACCGAAAAAAACACGAAAAGTTGCACTTTTCCAGGTCGTAACAGGAAAAAGTATTTTATTGACATTTCGTAGTGTTATTAAACAACTTTGTTTTAAGAAAAGATGTTTCCATAAAAAAAACCATTTCATTTTAATTTTTGTTTACAAATTTATCATCAATTCTATTTTGAGTGTAATGTTTTTACATATTAACAACTATTGAAAATGAAGTCAAGTTTATATTTTTTATTTGTAAAAGTATACTTTGTATAAAAACTGTAATATTATGCACTTAAAGTAGCCAAAGTAATCTCCAAGCTATACTTTTTCTTTAATCTTGTCGAATTTGATATAAATCTGCTGATTTTTGGTGGTTAGACGTTACCAACTAAGTAGAAGAAATGTGGTTTTTTTGATGACTACGTTTAAAGTTTCACTTAGGGTATTTTTTTGTGAAAAACGTGATTTCCGCGCTTATCACTAATCTGCCAACCCTGGCTCATAATAATAATGACACTAGACACTTCAAACTCGGAGAGATAAAATAAAAAAGAATATCGATTTTCCTGAAAAATTCTATTACATAAAAGTTTCGGGCGATGTTTTTTGTGAAGTGAAATTTTACAACATTTCGAACTATTTCGCGGAAGATAATACTTCATTATACGTCGCACCAAATGCATTATCATTTAGAAGTGAATTCGTTAACTTTGTAAGCTAATATTTTTCAAGTAGGACAGTTGGCGTAATAATGACAGTCTGCTGTAAATATGACACTTGAAAATATCTTGTTGAAGATGTGGAAATTTTCATTTATATTATTTTTTGATCAAACCCCGTTTTTTATAATTGTCGCAAGTAATGAGAACTGCAATTATCAATAAAAAACAAACACAAATTGATTAATTGATTAAATTTTTACATCAGTGCAATTTAAATACTTTTTGCATGATTATGTATGTTATTTTCATAAATTTGTCTAGACCAATTTATCTCCATTATTCTAAATCTAAATTTCTATTATTTTAAATAATAATATTGGTAGAATCTTTAAATCTGTGAATTTTCATTTACACTGAGAAAACAATTAGTCTGTATCCACTTGTTACAACAGCATTTTATCTACTGATCTACGGATGCCAGTAGATCCAACTGATTTCGTCTGTTTATCACCTATGCCAACTGAATTGTTTGCTGTTCCAACTTTTCTGATTTCTCTCAGTGTAACTTACAAATTAGTACATTTTAAAATGACAAAAAGTCAAAATGAGTTTCAAATTACTGCTGAAAAACGTTATGCTCATTACGCCGAGTTTCTGAATTTTCATATCTCTAATTAGAGTTATTAAATTGAATCATTCCTAGAGTGTAAGTTCTTTAAGTTCCAGATTAGTTTTGGCAGCAAAAACAAGGTAATGGTTCCTACAGTCATGCAAAACACAATTTAATTTTGGCAACGTCACTACCGGTTGTAAGAAAAAAATAAGAGATATATAAAGAGGTATTTTAATAACATTGTTTTCATGACATTAATGCAGCAAGAATAAAAAACATTGGTTGCGAAATTTGTAAAGTTTATATTTATGCGAATGAAATACAAATAATAACACATTTATCACAACTTTGAAGTTAAAAATTGTCATTTTAAATTATAAAATCTTGGAAATAATACAATTATTATATATTTATATTTCTACATTTAATCTGAGGACAATTTAATAATTTTAATTGCATATTTTACGCGTTGAGTTTTCAGATACATAGAGCTTTTTGATGGTATATTTTTTGAATCTACATAATTCAAGTGAATTGTAATTAATTTCATAATTTGAATCATAAATCAACAAACCTCCAAATTCAATATCTTCGTGCTTTGTATAAAAATTGAGTACTTTAACAAATCAAAAAATATAAACGGTTTTATGATTATTATTTTAATTATTATTTAATTGCTAAAACGATTGACCACATATATAATTTTATAATTTACACCTTTTTTCCTTATACTTTTTGTTATTGTACAATTTTCAAAAAATTTTGAGAAAAAAACATGTACATAATCAATATCATTAATGAATTTCTGTAGAAACCATTTTGTTATATCCTCTTTTCCTAACGATTCTCACACTGTACAAGCGTGTCTCGGGATGTAAATGTATAATGAAAATAAGAGATAGAGATTATATCGAGAGATGCGGTAGCATTTCGTCGCCAAGTTGATGCTACTGCACTCTTTTTCCCGAGATATATATAATACACTGCAAAAACAATCCTTTGACAAACGTCTTTCTCATGTTTAGTTATTTTTTACTTTTTAGTACTAGTACTTTTTTATTAATTTTATATTTTTTTGTTTTGTTTCGTTATTTCTTAATTTTAAGTACAGCTCTTGTATATTTTTGTTAAATAAAAGCATTTCTTAAAACATTTTTTTCATTTTCAGTCAGTTTTGTTTGTATGATATTGTTTTGTATTTTTTTTATTGCAAATAACTTTTTAATAAAAAAAAGATAAATCGATAAAGTTTTAAAATAACAATTAGTAATGAAATTTTATACAATATCTATAAATAGTTTTACAAAATGTATTGAATTTCTATTTTTAATCAATGTATCCCTAGGTGGAAGCTGTCCCAAAGTACACGACTTTCCCTTACAACAAGATCATATATAAAGAAGTAACAATACTATCTTATTTCAATTATGTTGCGTAGAACATGTAAAGCTCAGAAAGTGAAATAAAACGTGTAATGAAATTACACCCATAAAATATAGTTTTAAATGAACTATAGTACTTAATTCATGTGTCAAATTTTTCCAGTGTCAAAGTTTTTTATGTACTTTTAAAAGCCTGTTACTGTACACGCACGTTAGTGCATAGAATGAGTTAAAATATATTCATGCTCTGTTGAATTTTCCAAATGTCAAGAAATCATCGTCTTGAGTCGCCACCATAAACACATCTACGTGAAAGAAAGTAAATGAAATTTCTTTTGTCGTAAAGTTGAATTTTTGAGAATAAACTGAAATTGTAAGATATTGTTGGACATGTAGAATTTAAAATGTATTTTCTTGTGAGTTTTTTTTATTATATTCAAGATACTGAGTTAGTCGGCTACGTTCAACTTTTATGAATTGCGTACGTAAATTGACTTTTTCAATAAAAATTTGTAGAAAATGTCCAAGTGCCCAAAACAACGAACACGTATCTTAATACTTTTTAAGTGAGAAACATTCAACCCTTGTGAATGTATAAATTCCCTTTTTGTACGATGAATATACGTTTCTTTCCCAGGTATTTTTTCTTGTCTGTAGAATTTGTTTTCAAACTCAAATGAATTTGAAATCGAAGAGAGTGCAATGTGAAATTTTTCTTCAAGGATGAGTCAAAACTTTTAGTTCTAGTTATTTAATTATTTTATTCTTCATAACCGCTGAAGTTTATTCAGCGGTTATGAAGATCTTTTTTTGATCTTGTGAATTGTAAACAAAATTGTTGGTGTTCTGTTTTAATTAATTTAGATTGAGGTTCTTCTTAGATAAGTTTTCGTGATATTCATATTGGAGCAACCTTTTTGAGTTTATCTGAATAATATGAGCTGATTATATACTAGGCATTACTACTTAACTTTGAGATTTAGGATCATGAAGTTTTAGTTATCAAAGTCTTGATTTATGTTCATTTGGTTAATTTTTGGGTTTGAATATACAATTTATGACAAACAATTCAGGAAATAAAATGAGCAAAACTTCTGCTACTTTGTTTTTCAACAAATATTGTCCTTCTATAAAATTGGCCGTTATTTTATAATACACGTGTATGACTTATTATGTTATATAAATAACATGTATGTGACTTTATGAATGAAAGCAGTTATTTTAAGTGATTTCAAACTTTGCGCTATTCACTGCAACTCATATTCTTATCTTGTATAGTACAGTATACCTACATCTCTAGGTGTTCAGAGCCTCGTAATTTGTCAATACCTCAATAAAAATTTATCCTGGCATGCCCAGATTGTATTCCGGGGCCTGGCATGGCTCGCCGTGATACAAAATTGGCCCTACATAGGCCCAACCAACTTTCACCCGTATTTGGTAAACAATAGTGGCCCTGTATTGGGTACCATTATTGGCCCAAACTTTGTATATTGGTACTCTTTAGGCCCATGAATGGCATACCCAAAAACTCTAATAATAACAAAACTACCCTAGTAAAAAAGTATTCGGGCGGCCCCTAAAAATTATTATGGCCCTTAATAGGCGAGTCATAGAATAATTTTTTCTTTGTGACTGCCCCATTGGGCCTATTATGGGCCTATAAAGGCTCGCCCTCATTAGGCATTAACAATTAGGCCGTAGGGTGTAATGCTCTCCCTAGAAATTGCCAGATTTTGGCCAATATATATAAACATTAAAAATATAATACAATGTAAAAAGTATTCATTATGAGTGAGTTTACCAAAAAGCGTTAAATTTCAAATCACTTCGAGGTCAAGTGAATAAGCAAATGAGCTTGTTACCTCAGGGTATCGGGTTCGAATTGTGGACAAACAATAAAATTGTTTAATGGAGATTTTTTGAAGATTTCTTATTGTTTATTATGGCTATAAATTATTGTAATTTAAATTATGACCTAAAAATAAATTAAAAATTATTTATTTAAATAATTTTTTAAGCGTTGGATTCTATAAGGACGCCCCGTATTAGGCCATAATCTGGCCCAAACTTGGTACGCCAATGTGGGCGCCAATATGGTATCAAGAGTCAGGCATTACACTCATAGTCTGGGCCGAGAAACACACAATGCAGGGCCAGTGTAACGCCAGTATAGGGCCTCTTGCCATTAATGGTAAACCAATATTGGACCAGGAATAAATTTTTATTACTAGGGTAAATACAATCATTATTTCATAAGAATATATGATTTTTCTGATGCAATGAATTAACAATGCCTTTTACGTTACAAAACAGCATTACAATTATTAATTGAAACAAAAGACAATCTTTTCATTTGCATTCATTATATTGTTAGCTGCAAATTGTAATTTGTATTTTTGTTTTAATTGACAAAGTTAACTGCTCGAGAAAATGAACGAAAACTCAAAATAATAAAATCGTAATACAGTAGACTCTCGTCGAACGAACCTCCGCCTATTCGACCGTTCGGCTATTCGAGGAAAATCTTTTCATCTATTCGACTGCTCTCCTCCGATCTTGTATCCCCACTTTTTCCACTCAACCTGACTTTGCGCGGCGCTACTTTTCAAACATTTGAATCATGAAAAGTGTATAACGTTTAATATTTAACTTACAAAGATCAAATGAAAAGTTTATTAATAAAAATTAATTTGATTAATTAATATGAACTTAAGATTTAAAGCCAAAATTATAAATAATGAATTTTCATTGCGAAACTTAATTGTTAATTAAACATGACTAATCAGTTTAAACGTTTATATTCAGTTGTACAAAGATTTTGTTCACAATGTTTACAATGCAGATAATTCAACATGACTTTTGTTATAATATGCAAAATTAATTTTATTAAATGCCTACTTTTTTTTCTTTTCATACTATTTTAGCCTAGGATTTTACAGCCTAAAACACTAAGATATTTGTACCAAGGTGGGTAAGTTGATTGTAATTATTTGATATGGACATGGCCTTTGAAGAATCTTCAATTTATTGTATTCTTGGTTATTTGTATTGTGTATAGTGTATAGTGGCTGTCTAAGCAGTATTAAATTTCATGGACAAAGTATAAACTATAACGAAGATAGAGGGAGGAATTATGAATGGTTAAATAATCCAAGTTAAAGCTTAAACTGTTGTGAAACTAGTTTGAGTTAAGTTGAGGTTCGATTCTTCTTCAATAGTAATTATAGTTTGAAAATTATTCGGGATGAAAGACCAGAAATTATGGTCTATCTTCTGTGATTTAGATTTGTCTGAAAATGTTGAGAGCCGGTGATTGAAATAGGGTGGAGTAGAAAAGACGAAGCAGAAACGTGTGTGCCGGCTAACCAAAACGTATCGTTTTCGAGATCATACATGGTGGTACATGATAATCAATATGGTAATTTTGAACATTCAAGAGTAGGGGAAAGTCCTGTACCTTTGGACAGCTTGTACCTAGGGACACGTTGATTAAAAATAGAAATTCAATAAATTTTGTAAAAATATTTATAAGTATTGTATAAAATGTCATTACTAATTGTTATTTTAAAACCTTATCGATTTATCTTTTTTCGTTGTAAATTTAAAAAAACTTAAAACCTTTATCAAAATCGTTATAAATTTTGATTAACAAGTTTTTATAATGTTGATACAATTTTTATTATTCGATAGAAAAAAACCACAGTGAAAGAAAGAGAGGTGATACAAAAACGCGCTGTACAGTGTCATCTTTTTTATGACTTGTGGAAATATGAACAAAAGAGCTGACGTTTACGATCCACTATGCTAGCCACTACCCTTACTAATGTGACAAGACCGTTTATATCCACTTCGATAATAGCAACTGTAACAGCTCACACCAGTAGCTAAAAAAGGTGAAACAAAATATTACCGTCGGATCTCCCAAAAGATATATACTTATTAAAAATATGCGGATTGGATGTAGCCTCAAGCTTTCACCTGAGGCTTCAGAATTCCACACAAATTCCAAACAAGGGATAATTTTCGTATAACACGTCGGGAAAAATGTTATCTCGGCCCTCATGATTTTTGTAATACTATTGTTTACACCAGACGTCATAATTTGACATCACGTCGAAAACATTTCTATTTCTTTCAACATCCAGAGTAATGTATACAAAGTATTAAGCAAACAACGTTCGGAGAAATAAATTGAACATTATATCATATTTAACCAGCGTTGTATTTAATTTGATTAATTTAACCCAATGCCGTAAAATGGTGCAAATCGTTATTCATTTGACAGTTCTCTGCATGTGTGTGTAGACCAATGGGAATGGGCGAAATATTCTCTGTCCTTCGAATAGACTGAAGTGGTTGTATTTGTATGCGCTGTCTATTGGCTTTCGCACTTCGAGGTTATGTAGGGAGCGCTCGTGACGTCAAAGGTAATGGGTTAAACACTCAACAGAATTTTAATGTAATTTTCAAATCAAATCCTAATAAATTTTATATTTAATAAAAAAAATATATGACACAATATTTTATTCATATATTATAATAAATGATAATATAATGAGGCTAGTGGAGAAACAAGATAATTCTTATAGCGTTGTATATATATTAATAATTAATTATACATAATGACATATAGGGTTCAGCTTATCTAGTATTTCAGTACTGGCAGGCTTTAGTTTCGTTAGTCAGCTTAATCAGGACAACATGGTCATCATCGGGAACGCCCTATTGAATTTCTACTTAGGAACAGGTTACTTAAGAAAAGCGAACAAATTTGATAGCCATACACGTTTTATTTGCACTAGGGAGATTGTATAATCTAATTTAGCACTCTATAAGTAAGTGTTGAATATTCATCACGAGACAACGTTTTGATTCGGTTCGAGTAAAAAAAAAGCAGAGTCCTTTGAGGCGAGCTTTCGAATAAAAAATTTCATTCTGCTGACTCTGTTCTCTGATCAAGAAAGAATGTCTTTAATGAAACAAAAGCCTTCAAATGGTTATAACGAAATATTAAAGGCGTATATAAAACTATGTCGTTTGGTGGTGAGAAAAAATATAGTTCGTGATTTATTCCAAAAGCCCAGAGATAAGAAAAGATACTCTTGTAAAAGTTTCGAGGGCTTGAATTGCATTTTTTTTATACTCGAAAATCTCATTATTTTACATTCTCCGACACTAAGTTTAATACAGTGTAAATGACACCAATTTACAATTTTATCAAAGTCTACTTGTAACGTTTCCGAGTCTCCTCGGTTATTAACTCTGACAAAGAATTCAGCATCTTCGGCATAAATGAGCATCTTACAAAAGCCGAGATTGCGAAGCCCATCTTGTTGATAAACAACGTAAGATGAGTTTCTTGCTCCCGCATCACATCACAGACACGTCACATTCATCTGATAGGTTGCCTTTAATAGTCATACGGCTTATTTACTTTTGCACAAAGATGGAATAAATGGAACGAAATAAACCCATCCTTTGGAATGAAAATTCTGACGAACAATTCATTTAGTTGCACAAGAAAATGGAAATGCAAGGTACAAGTTTGTTATAAGTGCATAAAGAAAATATAACGTACATACAGAAATGTATTACTGTTACTTTTGAAAACATTGTGGATTCAAACCACTAATGATAAAAAAAATCGAGCAGAATGTATATATTGCAATAAGTAGAAACAAAATGCAATCGATTTGAGGGAGTGGACATGCTAGAAAAAGAGCGACGCAAAATCATGATAGAACTCGATTGAAGTAAATTGAAGTGGAATGAAACAGCAAATTAGAATCAAACGTCGAATTAGTATCTCTGTATATATTTGTATATGAAAAGAACGATGACAAAAGAACGCCTTTTTCATGCATGATATTACTCATTGTGAACGTACATATGGCTTGGATGATACTTGTAAAAAAAATATGATAAGAAACTATTTCCCAACAAATTCATTTGCCTGCTATATCCATCTGAAATTCTTGAAGATCGACTTGAAAAATGAAAATTTCGTCTACACGAAATCTAATTTCGTTTTTCGACATTTCCTTCTGATTAAAAAAAAAATCAATAAGCAATTTTATATTATTGATTGGATTTGATTTTATAGGTATATTTATGTTCTGAAGCCTGATTATAATTTTTATTTGAGAAAAATTTGTTTCATTTCATTAATTCTTGTTTGTTTCAATTTCTGTCTGATCGGTCATTTTCAATTTTGGACGATTAGTCCCGCGGGTATTTAAAAATAACGCAACTGGAAACGCACAATAATATACAGAAAAAATTATTTATCGATTTTCTTGCAAGATATTCGTATGCATTTAGTTTATCTCGCTTTAGAACAATTAAAAAGTTTGTTAATTGGTTTATGAACCTTAAATGTTTATTCATACAGCCGTATAATCATTCACATTTATTCAAAATTTTTTGAATAAATAAGACTATATTCAAGTTCCATAAAATTTTAACAAGAATCTTGATGATGAAATATGTAAATTTGTGCAAAAAAAATGCAAAAAACTGCGAACAAATATTTATCTGAAAATATTTTCGTTTAAACTTTTTTATCTACCAAGAGATTCGTATTTTTGAATAACGCCGATATTTGAATATTGGTTTCCTTGACAACGTGGAATGATTAAGTTGACTAACGATTTTTGAGCGACGACAAGGCAGATGAACCGCTGTTTTTATTAAAGCGAGAATCGAAATTAAATAAAAACTGTTATTGTTTTATAAAAAATGCGTTGCTCGGCTTTTCTTTGCCGCAATTGCATTTTAATGTTTTATTCAAGGCTTTACTGTTCAAGAAATAATTGAAAAGGATTACTCATTTTTTTCAAACTAGATATTAAAAATATTTTTTGTCGAGAATAAGTCTGATGGAATGAATTCAAGGGCCACGATTCGGACTAATATTATTACAAATTCTGTATTCTCATCAGAATCGGCCGAACTTTAATTAAGCTTAAAATTGTTATGTTAAAAAGTTCAGGATTATTTAAATTAGATATTCCGAAGTCGATATATAATGAGTATTTCAGAAATTTGAATATGTGATGTTGATGTCTTTGTTGGGATATTTGCCAAGGAAAACTTTTGATTGACGGAACCTCAAAACCGTTGAAATTTCACGCATACAACCTTATAACAACTATAGAAAATTTCTTAACTAACAGTTCTGATTGAAAGATCTGTATAGAAATTGCACAAAAAATTATCGCAGTTTTAAAAAAATCATTACCTTTGTTATGAATTGAATGGCAACAAATTTTTAACGACTGCGCATAAAATATTTGTTTGAAATAAGTTGAGAAAAAATTCGAAAATTACGTACTGTTAATTAACGAAATAAAACGTCAATTCCAGTATTCAATTCATATCAGAAAGTTGAACATAATGTAAAGTCCAATATACAAAATCAAATATTACATCAGACTAAAATCAAAAATTTTGCACTAAGCGCGTATCATTGCTAAAGTTGAAAGTTGTTATGAGGTGAACGATTTATTCGTTATAAAAATTAATTTTTTACACCTCCGTCCCGAAAGTGCCGAAATTCGGCTCCCATACCAGGACTGCAGGTGCAACTTCCGGGGACGCATCCTAAAATGTGCCGCGGACCGAAAGTTATGTACTTTCGGCTCTCTCATAATAAACTTTAATACAAATTTTAGGTAGACGAATTTTGAGTCGACACTTTCGGGACGGTCGGTGTAAAAAATATCGTTTGTACAATAACACGAATGTACGAGTTCAGGGCCAGGGGTGCTGACCGAAACCCGCACTTTCGTGCCTTGGTGCAAAATATACAAAATATAATATCAGATTTACGTTTGCTAATACCTTCATTATAGCTTATACCTAATTACTTAACAAAAACTTATCAGTGGTAACTTTTATAATCGGATTGGTTACTCCTATTATAACTAAGATTTATATTTTTGAATTACAATCAGTTGAAAAAAGTTAATAAACCATCAATCTTTTCATTGTCCTTTCTTTTTTACTTATCGATGATTATCCACTCAAAAGCGGAAAAACGATAGCTTTCATTTTTATCGATTAAAAATATGCTAATGAAAAACTTTATAATCGATCGATAGCATAGAAGTTGGTCACATTAAAGAATGATACATTATCTCTATCCAGAGTCTAAATTAATCGTCTTCCGGTTTTAATTTACATAAAATAATTTAACAACGGAACACAATTTTTCAGATTTATATGCAATAAATTGTAGCTAAAATGTTGAAAAATTGAATAACAATATTTTACCTATTTACTATCAATTTTTCAAGATATATTTTCAAATGATTTAATTAGACAAAATTCCCGTGTTTATTATACAAAATTTTAATAATCTGTAATTTAAATGAAACAGCTAGTTAAATTAGAAATGCTATAATGGAAAAAGTTTTAAGTAAACGTAATTTTGTAGAGTCTTCATAATATTATACAAATATATGTAGAGTTTGTTTCTGTAGAAAAATACACCTCGAAAAACAATAATTGTATTACAAGAAATGAACGAGGGAGGCAATTTTCCCCTCGCTAATTTCAGAGTTGGAAACCGTTTGAATGGGAAACAACGTTACTTGAGAGCGTGTACATAAATATTGCATTTCAACATCTCGTGATAAAAAAAATAGATGCAGTTGTCATTTCATTATTAAATCATAAATGAGTATCATGGTTTCTATTTTCACAATCAAATAACCAATTTAATTAAATATGAATTGTTTTTAAAATGAATCATTTGATTGAATCAGCGAACGCGAGACGTTCGTTTTATTTGATGTCAAATGTTAGTATAGTGAGGTAATATAGAATTAAGTCCTAATCTGATTATTGTTTTGAAGCGACGTATGTGTAGAGGGGTAAAACTTGTGTACCTTCAATTTGACACGTGTTGAATGAGTAATTGTGCTCGGTTTTCACATTAAAATGACATGAATATTTTTGTATACAACGCGTGTACAATCGCTTGTATTTTGTTTACCGCGGCGATGAAAATAAATGACAAGTTTTAATATTTTGTCGGACCATTTTTTTTTGTATTAAAATTCAAATCGCACATAGTTTTGAAAAGAATAATCAGTTCGCGATGTGCATTTCAAAAATATACTTCATTTGCACACCAAAATGGCACACAGCCAATAACATGGCAGTTGGATGTATGATTTGATTAAATTTTGACAATAAATCTGTTTGCACAATCGGCGATTTGAAAATTAATACAACGTGAAAAAAATGTTTTAAAAATTGAAGAAAAAACTTGTTGAGTCTTGATTCTTTCCTTGATTTATCATAAAATAAATAAAAAGTTGAAAATAATAGATTTAATTATAGTACTTATTTATTATCATTTTAGGTTTACGAAAATATTCAAATCGTTATTTCTTTGCTTGCAGGATACGCTCCAAAAAAGTATTCAAAAGGTGCTCCAACTGATGTGAACATGAGCGCCTTCAGATTATCTATATGGATTGGAAGTATCCTCATATTGACATTGATTAACAATGGTGAGCAATTTGGTACAATTTAATGTAAAAATTATATTAAAACCCTCCTTTATACGCTTGGCTAATCTTTTGAAATGTGTAACTGTCATGCTATCTAGACATGACAAAACTTGGGTATGAATATAAAAATATTGCACAAACAGAAAAAAATATAAACTTTAGACAATTAAAGTCACTATCAAAGCTGCTACCAGGTTTAAACTTTTATTTACTTTATCAGTTTTAAGTAGAGTTTTGCCATTTTCTGCCACAGCAGTTAACGCTGTTGTCGCCATTAGCTTATAGCGTATACGATATTTCAGTTGGTTATAATAAAAATGGACTGAACATTTTGAAATGCAAAAATGCACTTTTTTATATATGATAAAATCTTGATTGAAAAGTAGATGTAAAATTGTGTTTGCATTTATAAATAAATTCACCAAAATATTCATCACGTGAGTAATATCCATTGTTTTGATGTTGGATGCGCAAAAATGTTGCGATCGTTAAAAACTTTATTATCACATTATTTTGTTTATTTAAAACTAAATTAGCAGTCGCCGTATTGATTATACATTTTATAAACTAATAATAATGCTTTCAATCGACCCACCAACTAATAATGTGGTATATATTATTCCAAATAGTAATTGACGTACGGATTGAAATTCTAAAGTTCACAGCCGCGCATTTGAGAAACAAAATTATGAATGTGAAATTCATAATTCAAAAATACCTGAGTGACCAACAGGTACAATAAGCAATTCTCAGTGCACCCGATTATTTTTACTGAAAGAAATCGTTGGTCGTTGCAATCGTAGTATTTATCTTTTAAATACTATGAAGTTATATTTCCAGTCTGGAACATCATAAAACTAATCACTGCATGTTGGTGTATAGTATAACTTGTTCATAATTTCAGCAAGTACAATCATTCACAAAAAATAAACTTAAACGATTTTGAGATCTGTCTGTCTAAAAAAATAACGAGATTGAAAAACGAATTACGCCAATTTTAATTACACCAAAGTGATGAAAACTTGACGACGGAGGTAAAAATTGTTTATTGATCCGGAACAGAGCAGCAAACACTCTTTGATTCTACATTGAATCGACGTCGACGACATAATTGGAATTCAAAATATTTGCATGAAAATCTATTGCTAAATGTTGAAAATCTGTATCCTTTTTGAAAAATTGCATTTACAATCTTATGTTGATTAAAATTTTTAAGTTCTCATGATACTTGGAGTAGCAAATTTTACAAACGTGCGAATTAATGCCTAATAATTCAAGCAAAATGAAATTGACACATTAAATGGGATATCGACTATAACAAATGAAAACAGCCTGTATGATTTATTAAAGTTCTATTTGCTAAATTGATTACTTCGCGCAATCAATCGCAGTTTTTGTAAAGGCGTAAACTAATAATGCATCGTTAGAAATCCCCCAACAGATAACTCATACAACAGCTTAACACGCATTTATATATGTACAAGGTTTGCGAGAATTATTATGATTTATAATACACGAACTCAAACCCGAAGTCCTCGTGTTTTTCGTTGAAATGCAAAAAAAAAAAAAAAAAAAAAAAAAAAAAAAAAAAAAAAAAAAACAAAAAAAAAAAAAAAAAAAAAAAAAAAAAAAAAAAAAAAAAAAAAAAAGAAAAACATGAATAAAAAGCCACAGAGAACTTCAGGTAACTTTAGTTTCTGACTTTTTTCAAATAATTATAACTGACAGGTTGATAGAACAGTTTTACCGGATAAAGCTTTGAATATAGTTAAAAATTAACTAATATAGCAAATTCATTTCTTAATTGAAAAAACAAACAGAAATTGCAAACATCCTTTGCAAAAAGAAAAGTAGACTCACAAAAAGGTTATTATATCAATATGAAATATATTTGTTTAATTATTCTTTTAATTATGAAAATTATTTGTTTAATTATATTTAATTAAGGAAAAGTATTCTTCACATGTTTTTTTTCCAACATTAAATTCAATTATTGAATCAAACGACTTTCTATAGTAATTCCGGTTTTTGTCTTTAACAAACTCGTATTATAATTCAATGAAACGCTTCATGTAACCAACAAAATTGCATAGTCCGTTTTGGTAACTCGGTACGATGTTATTGTTCGGTTATATTTGATTACAATAGCTAAGGTCGGCTGTATTATATTATATCCGAAGTCACTTTTTCTTGGTCAAATTGTGAATTTCGTTGCACTTGTAGCTTATTATTTATTCAAGGAAAACCTGATGTTTAATTTGAAACTCGTTTGCAGAAGTTTTTGAAACGTTATTAAGCTTTTGCTCTTATAAGGAAAGTATACTTTTGTATACTAGTATAAGGCTTATGATTATTAATTTTTAGGTTGAGTATTGTTTTTCGGTTCATCTGATTCAACATGTAATAAATTGTCAAATGCGGCTAAACAAAAGAGCTCGTTTTTCACATTTTAAGTAATTATTTTAATTTAAAACTTCAATGTTAAATGTACAGGAATTCTATCAACCTTATCAGTTTAAGTAAAGTCTGTTCAACACAAAAAAGTTATTCTAATCCTTGGAAGTCTAATGTAGAAATTTACGTCATTACTTCGGAATCAAGGTATCCCTGATATGAGTGCTGATATAAAACGATGAACATTCCTGGGAATTGCATATGAAAATAGAAAATAATTGTACATCATATTACAATCAAGATTTTATGAGATTTCTTGAGAATGAAAAGTTGGTTTCTTTTTAATATCGTTGATATGTACTACTTGAACAGTAGTTAGGGTCAGCGAACTTATTCACAACTTTACTGCGAAATAAAAATGTCGAATTTCAATAAGCGAAATAAACCAATTAAAAAGCTAGATCTTCTAATTAAAAGTTCATTTCAGTAACCTTGCCAAGAATAAGTGTGTTTTCTGACTTTAATGAGATGCATCGATTGAAGTTCGACTTAACTTTGTCATGCAGAGAATAAAAAGCCAATCGAAAATCTAGTTCATTCAACCTATGTAACTTTTTAAGTGTATATTTTTACTTTGATCTGTGTACTAATGTGAAATTGTCCGTTCTGTTTTCAGCTATTTATTGCTATTGTATGTTGCACGGTGAAGTTGGAAAATATTCAGATGTTTATCAAAACTCATTGGAAGAAGTAGTACATACGGGGCCTTATTTTGATAAATCTGCCTCCAAAAATGTCACAGCACTGTTAGGCAAGACAACATACTTGAATTGCCGCGTGAAGAATTTAGGCAACAAAACAGTGAGTTTTTATGACTTATTTCAAACGAAAAACCGTATTCATATATACATTAAAATGTTTTTTATTTAATTTAATTTTCAACATTTTCAATTGAGACGAATATTATATTACTCGAACCCAACACAAACATCGGATTTCTAATGTTCTTTTAATTTATTGATTACCCTTTAGCTGATTATTTCAGCTTGTCATTTAACTTGCTAATTTAATTTATAAGGCATGTTTCGATGGCACTGATACGATGATTCTCCAATTCATTTATGCAACATTTCATTATTATTCTTATTGTGTTTATATTATTTTCATTAATATGAGTTCATCGTGAAATTGAATAATTTTCACTTGTTTTGACCATGCATGAAATACAAATAGATTCTACATTTATGAATTTCTTCTTCTTTTTTTTCTTTTATGTGGTTCGAATGAAAGTCAACCCAAAGTAACCATCAGCAGGTCCAGGAGTTTATGCGATTAAATTGATGGATAACCTTGGCAATTTTCTTATCTATGATTCGCATCAGAATCTAAGATTTTGATTATATACTACTTAAATTTACTAACCAATTACAATTAAATCATTTTTAATTATTTTTCATCTCGTACATCTCACACATCTCATCCCTAGTAGAAATTGATCGGGCGTTTATAGGGCTTGTAATGCTCTCCCTTATAGGGGCCTCATAGGGCGAGCTTGCAAGCATTACAAGCCCTACAAACGCCCGATTAATTTCTACTAGGGATACTTCATCACAAAAAATATTTAAATGAATATGTAAAAATTATGTTTTCATCTAATCGAGAAAATACCGTTATCATTTTATTAATATTTTTTCTGTTCAAGCTAAAACAAAAGTGCTTGATTCTATAGAAAATGTTCGTTACATAAGAAAAAAAATATCAAATACAAAATTCTTTGTTGTAAAAAATAAAAGGTGTCTATACATGTGTCATTTATTTTTATGAAAGCTCGTTAAATGACGCAGCTAATAGAGTCGCGTATCTTGCACTTTTGGCCACCATAGCCATTCATTATCATTGTACTGAAAGAAATTTGATACGCTTGAGATAGCAGTCCTAATAGCATAAATATCCTGCTATTTTTTGATATGTTTAAAGGGTATTAAAAATTCCATGCATATTCAGATAGTTTTTCGGACCATACGGCTGCAGCTGAAAGCAAAAAGTCGTGCAATTTATATTTGACTTTTGAAATAAATTCATTAATTTTCTTTACAGAGAGTCGGAAATTTTAATTTATATAGTAGCAAATGTGAAATTATATCATTAATCATATTAATATCATACAGTTTTTGTTGTACAGAAAGTTGTTGACAATCTTTTTACAATGAGATTGATCATTTTTTTCTAGATGTATCATGATAATCATCAAGTGTCATGGGTCCGGCATAGAGACATACATCTCCTCACGATTGGAAGCTATACATACACGAACGATCAACGGTTTCGTGCAATTCACAATGTTCATTCAGACGACTGGACGTTACAAATAAAATACCCGCAACATCGTGATAGTGGCATTTATGAATGTCAAGTTTCAACAACGCCACATATAAGTCATTATGTACATCTCAACGTAGTTGGTAAGATAGTCAATCAAAAGTTTTTGTTTTTAATTAAAATAAATCTAAATTTTTTCATTAGTTAAAACATACATTCAAATTTCATCAAATAAACTATCTGAGAAGTTGTTTTTTCGTGATATAATTTAACTTTTCATGCATATAAACACAAGCAGAAAACCACTTTAAAATTTTAGCTGCATCAATAAAACTTCCCTTGCCATTTGTATACAGTATTTTCAATGTTGGATTATAAAATTCATTGCACTGCACGATCCTTGAAATCTTCTTAATAATCCATTATTTATTCGATGACGGTAAAATATTTATTAATCCTCACGTGCAGTAATTCCGTTGATTTTAAATACTTTTTTATTTATCCTTTTATTTTTAACTATTATCCACATATCTTTAAAAATGACTTCAGGCGGAACTTTAACGAAATTAGCAATTAGCAACGTTGAAAATGCAAACTTCATCAAATATGAGTTGCCATAGGATTTTTTTTCAGTATTCTCTTGTGTGCATGTACATCAAAGGAACGCGGGATATTCTGGTAACATTTAATTGCAAAAAATCACCCGACAATTTATTCAATATTGTGAAAGTATTCAAACATTTTTATGATTGTGCCAAGTATATATGAGTTTGTTTAGAAAAGAAAAGTCCTCTGCTATGATTCTGCATTCGATTCGCGAGATTAAAGAATTTTGTTTGTTGAACCGAGGTGTAATTATCGAAACAAATTCCTTAAAGTGAATCTCGTGCTCGGATACTATTTATGAAGAATTCTGTTCTATATATCGACATACAATCATACAAAACGATTCCTTCACTTGCATTTCCTATATACACTTTCGCACTGTAGGAGAAGAGGATCACTGCGCCGTCTCGCAGCAAGGCTGTATCTATTAATGGAATCATAATATATTTTTAGGGTGCTCGAACATTCAGGAGTATCGATTGCTTTTTTAATCAGTATCGCAATGCAAATTATTTCACGAGGACTTGATGTTCAATAAATTTTATTGCGACCTTTTTCGAATAAAATATATGCTATATCGTATTATATGATAATCCTATTCCGTACATATTTTTCATATAATCTGATATACGAATTGGACATTTTTCGTTACGTTAAAATGTACATCAGCAATGTTGCAAACAATTATAACCAAACGTGAGTCCTTGCTTTTAACACTTTCGTGCTGCACGAGCACGAAACACCAATCAAAATGCGTGAAACGCTAAATGTCGCTGTGTATGCGGTCACGTGGTTTATTTCATAGGATGTGATACGTTTTCATCTTGTTGTGTCCTTTTTTCTCTGTGCTGTCTTTCTCAAACAGCCGCCATATTGAAAGAGAGGGAATACACCGCGCAGCACGTAAGTGTTAAATACAAAGGTGCAAAGCTCATAATTCTATGAGACAGGAATTTGATGAATTTTACTTTGTGCAAAAGTTGAGCACAAAACAAGTGATACTATATAGTGTTTTCGTATTAAAAATACTTCTCATTGGTATAGTGCGACTTAGAATCATTACTGTTCCGGTATTTTCTTACTAAAAACGAAGAACGTTATTGAAATGTAAACAGAATTAAAATGAAAAATCGCACAAAAGAATTTTTTTCATAATATAATGGTATACAAACTAAGGATAGAACAGATGACTAGAAAATTAATAAACTCGAGTATATTGAAAATTCAAGAGTTCGATTGGACTCGACAAAATGAACCGAAGGCTCGTTATAATTTATTAATCAGACAATTACATAATTGATGTAGGAACATTCGCAATTGTATTTATTATTCAAAATTATACCGTCTAGCGCGGAGCAAACAAATATATATAATCAAATTTTCCTTAATTGATGGATTATTTTAAAAAACTTTAATTCAATGATGAATTAATTATACATCATTGCATAAACATAATGATTTTCGCATAAAAAATAGTGTATTGTAATTTAAGCAAATGTTTCCTGAATATACACTAGTAAAATAATAATATTAAAATTAAAATGAAATTCGCAGTGTATCTCATAACAAAATCAATGATTTATAATTTTAAATAAACATTCAATTTTCTAAAGACCACAAACAATATTATATGATGAAGAAGAAAGGCTTTTCTGAGAGTAAGCCAATTTTCTACTCCCTACTCCCTACCACTCCCTAAGTGTTTTTATTAAGAGATTTCGAATCTTTGATAGTTATGAAACAACTTCTAATTTACAGCATTCACAATTCGTTATTGCTAGACTGTTTGAAATCGTTAAAATTTCAATTATGGTAGAGAAAAAGAAACAGTTATTAATAAATGCAACTGAGATAAAAAGTGAATTAATTAAAACAATCAACAATGAACGCAACAAAAGCCCGCATACTTTCAATATTGGTTACTTGTAGGCTGAAAACCAGCATATGAACAATATAATGAAGAGGAATCTAAATTAGTTTCAATTCCACAAATGACGATTATATATGTAATTTGTTTATAAATTATTTTAACTTTTCGTTCTCCAGTCACTTTTTTTCAATTAATTATTCAATCGTTGAAGTAAAAATGTTTTTTTTTAATTAAACTTTATTAAACTGGATCAATATCGAGTAATTTTAAAATTCATTATTCACAATGTTTCAGAAATAATGTTCCCTTGTTCGAATCTTTTCTTTATGTACACGGTTATCTATAAATCAGCATCAATTACATTCGCATGTATCTGTTTTTGCAGAACCTATGACAGAAATTTTGGGCGAGCCCGATTTATACATCGATCGTGGAAGTACAATCAATCTAACATGTATTGTGCTGCACAGTCCAGAGCCACCAGCGTATATATTTTGGAATCACAACAACGCGGTAAGATTTCACAAAGGACGATTCTTTTAATCCCACGTTTTTGATCCGTTAATGCATATCCTGCGTACACTCTCGGAAGTCACTTGTTTCGTTTATATTTCAACTAACGGGATAATTAATTGAAACATGCTTTTATAATCCGAAAAACGACAAAAGTAGTGTTTCGCGTTACAAAAATGCCAAACTGAATGAACGAAAACAATTGTTTTATATAGTTGAATGGTAAAACACGACCCCTGTTTTTTGCAGATCATCAGTTACGATTCTACGAGAGGTGGTGTTTCCGTTTTAACAGAAAAGGGCGACAGCACAAAAAGTTTTTTATTAGTTCAGCAAGCAAAATCATCGGATTCGGGTCAATACACGTGTAATCCTAGTAATGCTCAACCTAAATCGATAACGGTGCATGTATTAAATGGTAAGTAATCTTTTATGCGTTTGTAAATATTTTTGGCACCAAGCTGTAGATTTAACGTTACAAAATCGTATTTGTGTAAAGATAGTTTTTTTTTTTTTTTTTATTAATAGTCCTTTGATTTTTCGAAACAAAAAGGGAATAGCATTTCGAACATTCGAACGTTTCTCCTGACTTTTGCAATTTCAGTTTTGACATTTCTAACTTTTTGTCTGAACAAACTCCATTCATTGGATAATGCACTGTACTTTAAAACTTGGCTCAATTGTATAACTCCGGCAACAAGAACAAAATACATGAAAAAGTAAATAATAACAGCGAAATGAATAACGGGCTTTTAAATATCAGATTCATTTGAAATTGCGAGACTAATTATTTTCATATTCTGAATAAAACAAATCCTGCATTATTTTAGTAGTGTGATCTGAGATTAACGTTGAATAATAATGTACTGGTTATTACAATGAGTCAATTCGACATTAGTTTCAAAGTTACAGATTAGATACATTTGATTTACAGGTGAACATCCTGCAGCCATGCAGCATGGCGGTCAAGCAAAGCAGCCTAGAATATATTCACTTCTTCTCTGCCTGTGTCTCATACTTTGCTAACAGAGTATATGGTAATCTTTCTATACCAATTGATCCATCATCATAAAATATTATGGTACACGCAAAAGAGATAGACAACATTATAAGATAACATTATTCGTTATTTAATGATTTTTAAGAACGTGATTTATTGTAATATAAAGTTATGAGACTATTTGCTTTTTTTTAAATATTAATTTTATACTTGAATGTTTATTTAATGAACTGTTTCTCAAATATTAAAAAGAAAATGTAGACTTACATCTATTAATGACTGTTATATAATACATTGTAATATATGGGTAAATTGTGATTAAGAAGAGTATATGTTACTGTGTGTAAGTTAATGTGTACATGACTAAAAAATTTATTGATGAACAAAGAATACTAACTATACGATGAGATCATGCCACTGTAACCGTATAAAAAAAATAAAATAAATGAACTGTATAAAATACTATTTTGGGTCAATTGATTTTTTTAACTTGGAAAAAAAATCAAATGTAAATCACAGTCGAATATAAATGGTCCTCTTAAAGTTCTCCCATTGTAGATTTATTTAATTCTAAAGTATTTCGAGTCATTTATGCGCATTCGTACCACTTGAGATGATTTTGATAAATGCGAACTTAACGTAACGTCTATACATGATACGTGCATTTTTTAATACTATTAATCATAATCATAAAATAATTCTGAAATAATTATAAGAAAAACGAAAACTTTTATCTGTATATTCTCTGAAGATATGGAGTGAAAAACGGTGAAGAACATCCTATATAAAATATACTGGACAGCAAAACATTCGTTAAACAATATAACTATACATATAGAAGGACAAGCAAGATGAGAAAAAACCTTAAGATCAGATTTAAAAAAATATTTTATTCCATTTACTTGAAAAATAATTCACATAATTAAAAAAACTCAACGATTCTAGATATAATAAAAACATTTTGTTTCATTTTAACAATACACTATAACTGTCACACGTATTTCAACTTATAAGTACTAACAGTATTGATCATCATATCATCATAATATAAACAGTCCAATGAAACGATTCTTATTTAATTTTTTTTAAGTGTAATGAACAATTAAATAAATACATACACTATATGTAAGAAATTCTGTGCGCTCATATGTACAAGAAATATATATCGTAGATGTAATAACAGCTTTAATATTTATATATCCATTCTATGAGTAGAAGGCAAAAACGAATAAGTATATATTTAATGCCTATTCGCGTATCTGTTTTTATCTTTTAGCCGCAAAACTAAAACAATTGCCCGATTCATTATTTTGGAATTTCAATGTATTTTACAAAATAATAACTTAATATTATAATACAAAAAATAACACTTTATAGACTTGTAACGTACGAAACAGAAGTAATTCATACACATTATTGATACCCAAAGTTTATAGTGCAATTTTTATATAATGATTGATTGATTACATTAGTAAGAAATTTTTGATTTGAAACAACACTTAAAATTTGCAATTGTTTTTTTATCTAAACTATAATGTTTTTCATATCAAATCTTCTTTTACAGTACTAGTATACAGCACGCACTACATAGTATATGGTTTAATTTTTCAATTTTTAATTGCACATTTTCACCTGTCAAAAAGAAAGCAACAAACTGTCAAAAATGAAGTGGTTACGCATGAAGTTGTCTAACGGTCCGATCCGCGGCCAAATTAATCCTCCATCCAACTTTTTTTAAGGTGGATGGAATAGATGGATGGATAGAAGAATTCGATAAGTTAGAATAGAATTTTTTAAATTTCTATTTTTTCTTACATAGGTAGATTACTATCGAAAATAAAACAAATGCACACAGAAAAAGCCTTGTTTGATTTTCTTTACACTCGCGATATATAAACGGGCTACATATAAGTACTTTTGTGGTTACAAATCATTTGAGTTAATTTCGATGTTAAAACACCTACTTCAATTTCCTTGTATATAATAATCATGATTCAATATTGATGTGGCTGTTGGGATAATATGATAAGTCGTAGTAACAAATCTAATTAATCTGAATTCAACTGATATGAAAGTATGAATTGCGTGAAATATACTTTCTTGGAATTATTTAAGATTTGGTAGTGTCGTTGCATATGATGAATTCTGAATAACGAATTTAATTAGGAGAATAAGCTAATTTGGAAATTTAATCAATTATGAAAAGTTGTTAAACTCATTTTTCATCTTTTTACGATTTTTAAGCAAAATTCTCAAAAAGTATAAATAGTCGAATATCTTTGTTATTTTAGTTTCTGCAGTGGTAATTTGAAACGTAGAAATGTCTTTATAACAGTAAATGTTTTACCAGATTTGAACAAGGGAGAGGAGTTTGTAGAGAAAGAGAAAACGAACGTAGACAAGAAAAAATACAGAAGAAAAATTGTTTAAACGAATTGATTGAAAAGTTTTGGTTCATAGAGGGGAGAATGAAAAAAGTTAGAGATTTATTTGCATAATGAAGATGTCGTTGAAGTTTGGCATAAAAGTCTAATAGATTCAATGGACTCTTCAACGGCGAACACAAATGTCTAAGAACGTGTAAACGACTTGTTGTACAATATTCTGACTATGATAAGGTATATATGCTTTCCGAAACTCTGCAGAAGAGCAAAAAGTAAAAAGGTGTTCAAATAATGACCCTAAGGTTAACTGGGTTCAAGATTCAACGCAAAAAAATCTCAAGAACTTCAGCTTTTGATTGGAAGCAAGCCATGAAAATTTGCAAAGCATCCATTCAATTTTCCAAAACGAGCAGGAAAGGTGCAAGCAACGGTTCTCCACTATGAAACCTCATGAGGCTGATCACTTTGATCATTGCATGTGCAAAAAATACGTCAAAAAATATTTCTTTGATTTGTATATTATATTATTTTGATTTGTATTAATTGTGTATCTGGAATAATTTTTTTGGGGGGAAATTTCTTTTTACGATACTGGGAATCCTGCCTTTAATTAGTCAGAAAGCAAGTCACTGCAGGTAATTTACCGCAGGTAAATACTAAAAAACTAATAATTTCTGGTGATGTAATTCATTAAATTATAACAGTATAATTCTTGTGTATCAAGCTTATTACATTAATTTTGGTAATTGAGATAAATTCTTTGATTCTCGGAAAAATTGCATTTAATCTCTATTTAAATAAATTAATATCTTTATTTACTACACTCCTCTGTACATCGCAATAGCTTGATCAAAAATGGCGTCGATTAAGAATATTTAGAAATGAATGTACAAAGTTGAATTACAGTTAAACAATTGACCGATTCAAGCGTTTGTTATTTCAAATACTTTGTCAGTCTGAAACTTAACCTTTCTTATACAACTATAATATTTTAGTTGCCACCTTTCACGACCGAGCCATTGATGTACCGTAACTTTAAGCAAAAATAAAAAATAGTTATTTAAAAACTCCATGAGTATCATCTATACGAAATATTAATAATAATTTGTACTTATTTTTTTATCCGTAGAGTATCACATGTTTTCAACATTTTTATTGGAAACGTTGATTCTTGATCGCTTAGAAATTCAAAACCTAGACCATACGAAATAATGATTTCGATTCATCTCTCTTTTAATCCAAAATCATCTTCATGCATTTCATTGTTTGTGATTCTGAGATTCTACAAAAATATATGTTTCATCTTAAAGTTAAGTTTGCACCGGCCTCAAAAAATCTTATCTAGCGACAAATTCTATCAAATGATCACCGTCGCTTACCACTAGTGTTTCATATTCTTCAAACTTCATTTCTCGGCCATCGATTGGAACATAACAGGCTTGATGATTAGGTTGGATTTTTCCAATATAATATACATCATTTTTAAATACCCTGCCGATGAATAACGCATGATCATCTTCGGTCACACCACCAGGTAGCGCATTTAAGGGAACACTTCCTTGGCAAGATTTGACCCAACTTACATACTGCCCACATAATACTTGAAAGGTTTTCTTTTCATGAGATTCGCCGCCCCAGGAAATGTCACAAACTCCACCTCTGACACTTCCTGGTGTCAATGCGTCTTCGTGATGCGCTCGACCAATAAATAGACCATCGTCTGTGGCCATCACTGCATTCGAAGGAAACGGCATCATATCGTCGCAATCTACCCAATAATGTCTTGTATCCAACAATTGATTTCTTATTGCCAAGTATGTCAGCTGGTGTGCTGAAAATATTCAAAGCCTTGAATGAAGCTTTTAAGTTGCTGATAATCAGATGCATCCAAGTATAAGATATAAAATGCAATACAGATTTTATTTTTTTGTTCATCGTTTGTTCGCATGACCAAACAATTATACGTTTTTCTTAACGCTAGCAGAGAAATTAGCATTTCTACTGCATGTGTTATATAATATTTATTCCAAAGAGTTTGTAATGAAATATGTGACTGTTATGATTCAGATATCATTTGATTATTACACATACCTCAATGAAGTACCAGCACTGTCTGTAAGTAATGATTACTGAGTTATACTATGAGACAAAATTTCATCATCGTCCTATTCATGATGAAAACATTTCTAAAATAAGCAAAAAAATTGTTTTATAATTTGAAATCTAAATTTATTCAAAAAGTATTTATGCTTGTCTTTTTTTTGCATATAAATATTTCATATGCAATTTGAAGGACAAAATATTCATATTTTACAAGCTCAATGAATTTTAAGATTACATTAAAGTTTTGTTTAATTAAATTTTCTTTCAAAAACGTTAACATTCGGTTACTTTTTATTCTACATGCAAAAATGTAATTAAAAATGCTCAAAGGTTTTAAAAAAGTGAGTATAACTCAGTAGTGGTTTTACATACAGACTTCAATTTCATCACATTAAGTTAAATTGGCATCTTTAAATTGTTATACGTCAGACCTTCGATAGCGCACTACATTTTTGTTACATTTTCGTTAAAATAATTGCTATTACTATATCGATATTTTAAATCTTACCTCCAATCGTCCATCGGCCTGTAGAACCATTTGCTGTTCCCAACCCCAGAAAGTTTATTATAAATGGATTATCATCTTTGTAAGTTAGAAAAGCACTATCTGCTTCATATCCTATACTTAATAAACCATCGTAACACCACCTAAAACGAAATATGCGTGATTATTGCTCTATAATTACATTGTTATTTACATTCGTTTCATAATCGTTTTATGTTTCTTTTTATCTAATGATATATTTCAAAATAATTAAATTAACCTTATCCAAAGATCACATCTTTCTTCAGTCGAGAGCATGTCTTTTGTTTCTTTTTCTGCGACATTTCTTTCTCTTCTGTTGCGTTTGATAACAGTCATGGTGTTATTGCAAGCACCGAATACGATCTGTAAGATAAATATAATTTCATTAAAACATAAGAAGATTGATAGTTATTATATTTTACAATAAATTATTATTAACAAAATCAAACTGTTATTTATTTACCTCATATAGGCTGGAATCATCTCCCAGGTGTGTTTGAAGAGCAACCCTAGCATCATTTGTGGCGGCGACACTTAATATAACTTCAGATCTTGATATTGGGAAGTAACAGTAATTCAGTCTGTTTGGCGTGTTAATTTTGACTGAAAATTTTTAGTTCATTATGTTCATATTCAAACATTTTTAAACTGAAATTATTCTTTCAAATGAAAATATTAGCTTCTGTTACAGAAAGATTCATTTGAAATTTAAATCTTTCTATTTCTATAATGATTACGATAAAATAGTCCAAAGTTTTTGTAAGTTTCATTTTCATGAATATATGATAAAATTAAAAAAAGAAGCTTATTCTATGAGTAATTAAAATGATTTCGTATGTACGAATCAGATCAATTATTCCTATTAACATATTTCTGGAAAACCTCAATTATTGTTTTATCGAATTAATTTCATTCTCAGATTTTAATTAAAGGATAAAATGAAAATCTAAAACTGATATTTATCATGAATTATCACAATTAATTAATTAAAAATATAGTCAAAGTTGAAGAAGGATTTGAGTCTCATAATTCATCATCAAAGGTATCCTTTTATATACTATACCTTTATATGCTATTAATATATGGTGAAGGGAGTAACGGTATACGCATGCGTGCAAATATTGTTTCGCTGTATGTGATTTTATCGCGAAACTCAGTGATTTGTTTGATATCAATGATCAGTTATTAGAACATCGTGATTGTTAATATGAAAATTTTATAATAAATTAAATTATGCATTACCGCAAAATAACTTTTTTGTTTTGATTCAGTTATGAATTATTAACTACAACTGGATTTGCTACCTGTATATATTTGATAAGTAAGTTTGATGATTTGTATTCATTTGTCATGACACTGAAGAAATTACGATTCTCAGTGGCAATATGTATCCCAACAAACTATTGTTTGCAAACACCGAATGCAATTAATGTAGATTATTGCATCGGTCCTAAACGGTGAAAACTGCATACGTCCGTCACGTGTGCCACAAACGTCTAAGACGTGTATCGACGAATTCCAACTGTTAAGAATCGCGACACATGTCTCTCGCTTTTGCGCAAACGTGTGACACGATTATAGTACAGGTGTCAGGTGTTTATAAAACACGCCCGCGCCCCAACTTTGAGATGCGTGCACAAACGGGTCTTCCGTTTGCCGCACACGGCTCAGGCTTCTGCCGTTTGAGAAAATGTTTCTTAACCTAACTCTCCGTTGAGTACCTGACAGTTTTTAGTCAGTTTTTTTATATTATATATAATATAATAATATAATATAATATAATAATTGTGCTGACGTGTGCAGTTTTCTCCGTGTAAATGTAGCAATTTGACGTTGACACATCTTATCACATCTTACCTGACCATTAAACGGTAAATGTAATGAATTACAAATGTCAAATTTCTTTCTTGACAAACGGATTCGACATGTTTTGTTATTGTCAATTAAAATTGATAATATTATTTCATTTACTTACTACAAGTCATGATAGCACGCGACAAACGATTATTTATCAACACACGCCAAATATTATCAGCTGTATCGACAGCCAACACTGAACAGAGCACTCTAGCGGTTATTTCGTGAAAGACATCGAGTAAAATCAATCGCCAGGCGCATGTCAATTGCGACCTATTTGAAGTTGAAAATGTATCTCTTTTTTATAATAAAATTAGACAAAAAAAATAATTAGTTAATAAAATGTTTTTACAAAACTTCTTTTTTGTAAATTTTTTAATAATCCAATAATAATAATAATTTAGAAACTTTAATTAATCAAGAAATCAACAAAAAAACATACATATTGTGTAAAGAGATTATTGTGTGATTTTATATTTTTTGCATATAGGAGACATTAAACAAATAATAATAACTTTCATAAATTATAATAATAATATAATTTTGGAAATAATTTCAATAAAAATTTGTCAATCAGATTAAGAAATAATTTTTCTCTTTCACAGACCCTTCAGCTGTCGTAAAACTGCACCAGTCGTCTTTGCAAGATAATAAACGCGTTGTAAATTAAATAATTGCAAGATAAGTTTGATAAACTTGAGCAAACAGTGGATGATAAAATAGCTCAGACGTGATATTAGCTGCCTGCTATCTCGAGGCAGTTTGTCTTACCTGTTAAAAGTAGTATCACTCGATATTTTCATCGATTTTTATTGAATAATAATTACAACCATGAGCGAATCCTATATGACGCCGGACTTGGATATGAAGCCGGATGTGAACGAGGATACAACGAAGAAGTTGGTTGAGCACCTGTACGGTCTTCGTGTGAAGAAAGTTACACAGCTCGACGGCTACGATGACAAAAATTTTCATGTCATTTGTGAACGAGATTTTGAGAATCCCCACATTCACGAGGTGGAGAACGACGGTTACACTTTGAAGGTTACCAATTCCTTGCATTCGCAAAAAACTGACCTCATCCAAGCGCAGATTGATATGCTATTGTATCTCAATCAACGAGGAATCGAATGTTCTATACCGGTGAAACAAAAGACCGGCTCCTATTTCTCATTAGAAGTGCTGCGAAAAGAATCCGTAGGCGCTGAGAAAGTGGACACCGATAAAAGACATGCCGTAAGGCTTCTGGTATTCAAGTCGGGGGTTATTCTGTACAAAGTTCCTCTAACTGAGGAACTCTTGATTAACGTCGGTTATTTAACTATCAAATTGGATCAGTGTCTTGCGGGATTTTCGCATTCAGCTTACGAAGAATATTCTACGCTTTGGAGTTTGCAGGAAATCCCGAGACTACGACAGTTTGTTCATGCGGTCGTTAACAAAGATGATCAGAATTTGATAAACAACGTGATAAGGGATTTCGAGGAGAGGGTCATCAATATTTTACATAGATTAGAAAAAGGGATCATTCATGGCGATATAAATGAACAGAATATTATCGTCGAACCGAATGGAAAAGATGTCAAAGCCATTATAGATTTTGGGGATACCCACAGGACTTGCTTGATTTTTGAATTGGCCATTCTTATGTGTTACATGATGATGCATGCAGGTAATATACATGTCGGGAAATTTGTGCTGAACGGGTACAAAAAGGGGAGACTTCTTTTAGACATCGAAAAGAAAATTTTAAAATTGTGCATTTGCGCGAGATTGTGTCAAAGTTTGACAATGGGCGCTTATTCGTATAAACTAGATCCAGGAAATGAATATTTGTTAAACACGCAGAAATCGGGATGGAAAATTTTGCGAGAACTTTGGCCTGTGAGTGATGAGGAACTTTACCAAATGTGGGAATTGTAATGTCAATAAAGATGATTTGCTCTTTTGAGAAAATACACATTCCAATTGTCGGATAATTTGTGTACATTGTAAATCGCAATATTGAATTTGTGAAACAATCTGTATTGATGCAGCATTGCTGATCATAAGTCTGATTCGGAATTTTGTAATAATATTTTAACTCTATAACAAGACTGAAATAAAAGTGCGTATCATTCACGAAAATATATTAGTTCATCATCCAGAATAGTATTTTTAGCTTAATTGTAATAATGATCAATGTGCAAAAGGAAGTATTAAGAAATGAAAAAATATATATTTTTAAGGTACTTGGATATTTGAATAAAAAATTAGATTTGAAATTTAGAAATATAAAATTTAAACAACTGGTAATGTAATTTGCAGTGATGTACACTTTCTCGCATTTATTTGGTTTTTACATACATCATCATACATATAAATGTCGCATACGTGTATGTATAAGTATTTTTTCAGGCAGTTATGTATTTACATAGATAGATTGAACAATATTTATATATAATAATCTCCATTTCATAGTTTATATTCATAATAGTATACTAACGATTTTACATCAGTTTTAGCGTGGTATGTACAAAAGTGCTTTTGTTAAATAAATTGAAAGCGTTAATCATACATCGTTTTGTGCAAAACAAAGGCCAGGAACGTGACACATATGTCAATAATAATTTATCACAAAGTGTGCTTTTAAAAGTCTCTTCAAAAACTTCTCTTTAAAATGAACTTTTTGTAATAAAATTATCGGTCATTTTAATGACACGTTCTTTTACCCGAGTATTTTTGTTTCATAATTCAATTAATCATTGATGCATCTTTCATAATCTACAAATTAAAATTCATTGTATTTTATATAAAAATTTGTAATGAATTCGGATGTAATTCTAATAAATAAATTGTAAAGTATGTCATCTTGTTTCTTCTAATTCTCTCATATACATACATGTAGATAAATTCTCGTCCTCTGCACTCAACTCAAATTTCAAACATTTGTTATGATCATATTTTATAACATAATTATATTGATTCTATATTATTTATGTTTAACAGATGACTTTCTAGTTTGAAACAACTCCGAAGATAAAAAAGAGTAAAATCATAATAAATCTGATACGGGTCTAAACTAGATAAAGTTATGAACCTTGTCTCATAAGAAAAACTTTTCAACCCTCTTAAAATAGTCAGAAAATTTTTTAGTTTCTTACACCATTACATGTTACGTAGGCGACAAAACAAATATTTTATTGTATTTCAGTTACAAGCAAAACTGTATAATATTTTAGAACAGTTTTTGTACAAATGAACCAATGGATAGTAATTCTTCATTCTTGTCACCCATTACTGCAAAAATTTATTTTAACATTTTCAAGGCGAGGCACGCAGGTAAACTCGAGTCCATCGTTTAACAATTGAACTTCACGGTCAACGAATTTTCGCCGAGCATTATATTAACAAAATATTATATTACACATTACCTATACACTTTTTTTTATTGCTTAGACCTATTGGCTTACAATTTACCCATGCGGTTTTTCTCCCTTTTATTAAAACTTTTTTTTTCACTTATTTAATTAGAATTGTCGACTGACTAAAGAAATTGGGATTGAAAAGTAACAATAACTCATTCATCATTACGTCAACTATTCTGATTGACAGAGTTTCACCTTTGAACTGTGGATTGAAAAATCGTCTTAGTCGATATATACCAATTTCGCATACAGTTTTTACAAATTTCATATGAATTTTCTCTTGCGAATAGTGCTGGATCAAGAGTAAGATTATTTTTTAATCAGATATTGATCAGTACTTTTATTTAGATTTGATAATCACTTAATTTCCATTTGAATATTAGTTTGATTTCTATTTTCAATTTTAGTAATAAATCATACTATTCTATAATGAAATTAGCAAACTAAAACTGCTTTGATGGCATCAATTAAGTGTATTAACAATTATGGAAAATAAAATTTGATTGTGCTGCAATCGAATGAAAAAATATGAAAGTTATTACTTATTTGTTGGTTTTACAAAAAAATGTATCACTCTGTATCTTTATATACAAAAGTTTGAACTAAAAACATATTGGTCATTTTGAATAATACCAATGATCTGTTACTGGATATGTAAACTTGATAAATTGAAGGAGGATTTATTACATTCACAACGTATGCCATTTTTAAATTTAACAGAATTTAACAAATTTTGAAAATATACATTATACATTAATTATCATTACATGAATTTTTATCAAATCAAGAATTCAAAATTTCGGTGATTTTTAAATAATCGGAAATTCTGTTGCTTCTATTTATAACACATATCAGTATTGATTTTATCTAACTCGACGATAAATGCTCAGTCAAAAGTATATTATATACTGAATTATTTGTTCAATTGAAATGATAAAAAGATGTCTTACGAGAATCATTAAAATTGCACCTACACTCAGAAAAAAAAATTTCATTCAACCTATTAAATTTCAATAATTAAATAAACTTTAATAGAATATTAAATAAAATTTATTTAATTCAACTAAAATTTAATAGGTTGAATGAAATTTTTTCTTTGAGTTTAAAATGATTTGGACTCTGTTTATCGAATTTTAAAACAACAATTTTATGAATACAATCAGGTAATAGAAATTCATCAGAATTAAACAAACGCAATTTAATTAATGATTATTTTTAAAAATTAACTTTATTTCAACATTAACCATCATTGAACTTTATACAACTTACCTAGATAGTACTTTACATAATTGTATCTACAATGAACATTATTTTTAAAGTTATTTTCTTGTAACAAAAATTCATGTAATTTGATTTTCTCATTTTCCGGCACTGATCGCATAAACTTTGATAATCGGTAAAGTCTTATCATTAGTAGATGTAAATAATAAAGTTTTTCTCAATGATTCAATAGCAGTAAAAATGTTAATACAAAGAGCGGTTCAGTCTTAATAAACAATGCATTTTATATATCTAAGCTACTTTTTTATACATAAAATTCGAATACGAAAAAATAAATATAAAGAGTAGATAGAAATTCATTTGAAAAAAAAATCTTTAATAAATATAATAATGTCTAAATCGCACGAATTTTACATGAATAATAATTAAGTGAATTAAGTTCTTGACAAAGTTCATGTTGTGACTTCATCACGTTTGTTGATTTAATCCATGATTTTTTTCAAGTTTGTTTTACCTTAATTTTTAACTGGTAGAACTCAATTCATTCAATAAATTTATTATAAATTAATTTAATTTAGATAAGGATGCTAATTTTCGCACTTATCATACAATTTCGGTGAATGCAAATTATTTGAACACTACGAAACATAGTCCAAGTTTCATAAGCACGTTTTGACTATGCTTACTCGTTGCACTTTAAATTACATTTTATCAAGATGTAGTCAAATGAGTAAACGCTACAGTTTAATGTGTACTATCTTAAAAAAAAACATTGTGCAAATCCGCAAACAGTGATAAATAATTTTGTCGGCACAAATTTTTTAGTCAATCGCTTGTCAGGCTTTTAAAATTCATTTATATTTCATTCGCTTTCTTTGAAAAGAGTTAAGAACGAATGAAATATTGATTGGAAACTTCAGTTAAAGTATTACTTAACAAACGTTGGCAATGAATTGAATAAATTATTGCATCCGTGATTGACCGGAGATACAGCGCGTCAAAACGTACGACAAAATATAAACACCTATCCGTCATAATTCGCGTTCGTGTCTCATTGTTAGGGCAAAATATAATTGAATGAGAGCTCTCAAGATCATAATTAACTTTGATTGAAAACGAAACCATAGTTCGACAATACCGCTTTGACACAATTGTCCGTATTTTTCGTGTTTATTAAATAATTTCACTAAATTCAGTTCGAATCAACTGGATGGCTGTTGAGATTTTTCGCTTCACCTAGACGAGTGATGACAATTTGCCATGACAAGACTTGCAACATTGTTTTTGATACAGTGGCACTCGACACATGTTCATTATTTTTACTCTACTGCATAACTTTGAGTGGTCCTTGCAGTCCTCTGAAAAAATTTACCAATAAGAGCTTTGTTTACTATATTTTTGGCATGGATTGATTTGACACAGAACGATGAGGGTTGAACATGGAAATCGTGTAGGATTGAGAGAATGATAGTTGAAGATGTAAACAAGCCAAGCCGAAAAACGTTAAAAAATTATGAATAATGTTAACGAGCTAGTTATCAAAATAATGTCAACGAGATAGTGTCAAGAATTTTCGACATGCTAGGTCAACTAAATTTGAAACCTACAACAAATCAAGAATATTCGACCTAGATGCTGCAGACAAAAGGATAACTGTGTTTTCAGCGAAAATTAGCTGCGTAAAAAACGAAAGCGAGACATTCAATAAATAAATTATAGTTGCAGTGAGCAATTAATTTTCAAATTTAATGTTGAAATTTGCGTGGCGAATGTGATAGAGAAAGGTACTGGTGAATTTATAGGGCTATTTTTCAAATCATTCAATTCTTGTTCTAGAAACTATTAACTCACCAGGGGTTCGGGGACAGGGAGCACCTCTGCAAGTCTTCATAACAGGCGGACGAGAAATGTCTCTGCACGCATTACCGGCAGGTTTTTTAGTCCCAAACCATACACATTGCAAAATCCTGTATTTTATGCCATCCTCTTCACATTGTGCAGTGCACTGTAATAATTTCAAATTGACAATTTAATTTATGCAACGGAACGAACAGTGGATGTAATCTATAACCGCGAGTTAAGTTATAGGTAGAACATTTATAAGATCAGTGGGATTCTTACGTTATTTATCTATGTATCAATATCTTGTTAAGTGAAGAAGTAATATATTTTGTTATCCTGTTCAATACTCGTATTTTTGTAGTTAATAAATTTAATCTTTGGAAATTTTTTGAACTAACTTTTTTTCAAACTTATAACAAATCAAAATTTTTTACTTACTTCTGACCATTCACCAGCTCGCCAAACGCCTTTGCATGCATCATTATAACATTCTTGCCTTTGAGGTGGTCGGGTGCTTTCGTCACACTTACTAGAGTCAATTGTTGTCCCTATTTCCGTGCCATTATCTTTTTTTTCAACTAGCCGGCAAGTAATTTCTCTTCTTTGCATTGCTAAAATGATATTTTTTTACTTTTTACAACAATACTGATAACAATGATATTTTTCATTAGAAATTTAAAGGCAACGTGCTCGTAGAATTAAATTCTATTGTTTGCGAGAACATACCAGTTTTCCAATTAAAACACCTTGATGTTTCACAAGGTGTCCAGTCGCTTGTATGCCACTGTGGACATTGACCTGTTCCGCATATTCGCACTTTTTGTGGTACCGGAAATCCAGCGTCTTCGCAAAGCTTCGCACCGATTACAGTTCTTGGTGGGGCTCGAGTAGAATTTGCAGACGCCTTGGCAGAGCGTACTGTACATTGAGCTCCACGCATCTGTGAAACGACAGAGTATTTGTTGATGCAAAAGGCCAACATACATTTGAAATATCCAATAATATTAATATGATTATAATTGTAACAAATTTTTACCTGAAATCCATCCCCTCCACAAGTTTGAGAACACCTTGACCATTCTGTAGTTACCCATTCAAATAAAAAGTCATCTTTATCTGAAAAATTAAAATGATTCATTTTGATTTAAGAATTTAAATTGTGGATTTTCGAAATTGTTCAAAATGCAAGAATGTTTAAATTATATGAAAAAATTGAACATTTGAAAAATCGATAAACTGATTTTCAAGGAATATAGACAAAACTTGAATATCAATGGAATTTACCTTTACTGAAGGCAATTATTGGTCCTATCGTTGGACCGTCTAAATTATTATCTACTGTAGTCAAATTGGATTCATCAAGTAATTTTGGCATTTTCATTGACGACAAAGATTTGATCATCTCAAAAATAGACTTTGTGCTCTGATTGAAATCATCGAAGTTGTCATCGGTAGATAAAGTTTCATAGTTAGAGACTGCACTTGACGAGTGTCGTAATACTTCCTGCTCTTTTTCTTCTTTGTTTCCATCAATGCTTGCTTCGCTTGTTACAGTTTCGCCAGATTTCTTTGTGCTGGAATCGTCGATTCGCAAATTATTGCTTGCAGCTTCGTCACTCTTGTCGATGCTCGATTCCGTTTCTAGTATATTTGTTGTCGTGACATTCGCTTCCACTTCTTTTACCTAAAATGAATTTGATGAAATAAGAAAAAAAATTGTATCCTATCAAAAAATGTTCGTTATTAAAATAATATCACAAAAAATTTTCTAATAAACTGAAATAAAAATAAAAATTTCAGGAACACATTTTTCATGAGTTTAAATAAATGAAATTCATGGAATTTTTTGTGAGGTTCACCGCACGATTTTTACACTTTGAACATCAAATTTTATATTGATTCGATGCATCCAAGCAGCTTTATTTAAACATGACTTGATTACGTATGAAAATGAGTTTAGCAAAAAGGTACTTTTTCGAAATGTTTAATATTTTTATGGAATTAAACAAGCAATAAAAAACAAACAAAAATTTTGTGTAATAAAGAAACGAGAGAACATTCAAAAATGTTTTTAAAGAATTATTTATTAAATTTTTATGCTTTCGTTGCAGCAGTGGTAAATTTACTGGACAATAAAATTATAATCCAACATTATCTCTTTACCTCATCAAAATCCAAAGTAGCGGATGTCGTAGACGAAAATTCAATCGACAATCCAAGTCCAATCTCTAGTCGTGCATCCTTCAGAGTATTTTCACTTTTTGTTACAGTAGTTGTGGTCGTATCATCTTTTACTCTTTTTCCTTCCAAGTCAGTGGCACGGTAAATGTCGGTCTCTGGCCGATTGGTTCTTTCATGGCTTGCCACATCTCTCGTTTCTCCGACTCCTCGCTGATTTCGGTAAAAATGACGGGGGTCGTGGACATGATGTCTCGTGGGTTTCCCGAGTTCAAAGTCAACGACGGATACGGCAGGTGTGGCAACGCCTTTCGTCACCTCCGGTGTCATTTTCATATGCCTTTTATGCTCCAGCGTGAAAATGATATCATCTGCATCGTAAACGTCATCATCAATGAAAATTCGCTCTTCATCTGGGCCAAAGTTCTCATCCGGTATCGCTGTATTTCTTTGTTGAAAGCTGTAATCCATGCTGTTTTCATATTGAAAATCGTCTTCGTCTAGTCGGGATTCAGTTGTCACTCTGTTATGCCTAATTCTTTCAGTAGATAGCGGGGAAGGGTTTCGATGAAATTCACTCGATGAAGATCCACCATAAAATGGTAGATACGACTGCAATTTATGATACAGTTGAGAAACATTTTAAAATCGTCCACCTAATCTTCAGATTCTATCGATCAGTGAATTTGTAATAATTAAAATCGCAAATAAAAAAATTCAAATTATTTTTTTTAACAGTTTAGATATAGATGAAAAATGATTTGATGAACGCTATATGATGGTTAATGTGTTACGAATGAAGACATAAATTGGAATTTATATTAGTCTTTATGAAGCATGCAGTTAGTCTCACCTTGATAGTAGAGATTAATAAACTAAGATGCGGAACCAGCGTTGAAGCACTTGAGGCGGCATTCGATTCATGATACCCGGGCTGTTTAAAACCCCATCACCATTGATTATTAATGAAGACGTCGATTAAATATCCAAATCAGACAAGCGAAAAACGACCACCAAAAGATATCAGCGTTAGAGTTATAGCTTGTAGACCGCAATCGTGCACGTTATTTGAATTATTATTTTGAAAAGATTTGGTTAATTCAATTGTTCCATTCCATTATCATAACAAGAATAATGTCAAGCCTTGCATAATGTAGGACTTAATCTTTATTAATTATATTGGTTGAAAAATAAAGTCGTCTTACAATGGTAAGATTAAATTAACCATAACATTCATTTCAACAGACATGTAGTTTTTTAATTATTTATATATGGACTTTAATATTCACAACAAGAGATAATTTGGATACGTTTAGTTTGGAAGATATGTTGAATAGATTAAACGGCCAGAACAAGCTATTCACGAGTTACTCGTGTTTTAGCTACATCAATTAATTTTATACCTGATGGTACGATGTTATATATTCTCCATTTGGTTTTGTTGAATTCGGTGGCAAGACGCTTGGGCGTTGCTTTTTTTTGCGTGATTTTTCTTGTCGCTTTCTGGTTTCGAAATTGTCCTGTCGATTGTGCGTTCCATCGTTCTCAAATTCGTAGCTACTGTAAACTGGCGCTGAAATCAATTCAAATATATATTTTTTATTTATTTAAGTTATGCTTGCTTCTAAATTAAAAAGCTGGCTCTAGAATGACATTTTTCACTTTTTCAGAACATGCTGCGTAATCAATTTCCGGCATAAACAAAAGACATAAATTTATCGGAAATTTACCTGCTTGATCAGGATGCAAGTTTTCATCAGAATTAGGACGTCCGGGGAAGTTGGATCCTTGCCGATGATGTACTGTATTGCCTGATCGTAAAACTTCCTCGTTACTCATTTGATCGATCGGTCTGGCTTTTACAATAATGTGCATTTGAGCTTGTACTTGATCCGCTGGACAATTAAAAAATATATTTTTATTTAAAATGCAAAATATTATGGAAGCATTTGATGTTCATAATACAACATTTTTATTAAATTATTATTTTACCAATGCAGGAGTACAATCCTCGATCTGGTTGTTCAATGTCTCTGATTCTCAAAGCTCCTTTGCTGCTAATTTTATGTTTTCGAGACTTTCTAATTTCCATGTTGTCTTTTTTCCAAATAATTTTTGACCTAAAGGAAGATAATGGTTTTCTAAATGAGAACCATTTTATATCTTTAATTGTTTTGATGATGAATGATGATGAATAGTGATCACTTATAAAAGATTTTTTTAATTGTATGAATTGTTTTTTGTAAAAATAACTGAGCATCACTTATAAAGCAAGAATAACACTCTTTATAATGCTCGTGGCAACATTACAAGTGTATACCGTCGAAAACCTTAAGCTAAATATTGTGAGAAAAGGAACTTCAGTATGATTGTTAGATTATTCGATAAAACTTTTTATGAAAGTTCTGAGTAAATTATTTAATTTAACATCCTGAATAACTCGTGTACAAGTGATTCCTATATGAAGAATTTGTGACTAATCATTAGAACTACGAAATTAAATAAATAATTACAAATAAAATATTTTGCGTGAATCTACTGTTTTATATTAGTATAAAAGAATTTTAATATGATAACTTTCAAAGTCGATACAAATAAGAGAGGGAGAAAATTAAGAATTCGATTGGAAATATACACGGAGTAAGCCCAAAAGAGTTATTTATAGGTCATATTAAAGAGAAAATGCTTATCGTGGTATAACAAGTAAATAATATAGAATTGATCACGCTCAATGTATTCAAATTCAAAAAATATTTCTGAAGAATTAGATCGATTTTCTATAAGTTCAGTTTTTCAATAACTTCGGAATACAATTCACAATTGCAAAACATGATATATCACAACGGTATAGAATTTTATTTCGACAACTTCAACGTTTTTCATTTTATTTATTTACATGCAGAAAATCAATTCATCTAACGAAAATTTTCATGAATTTTTAATAAAACAAGACATCAAAATCTAAAATTGCTTTTAACTCACTTATCATAATTCTTGACAGGGCATCTGATTTTGACAACCGGCGTTCCTTGAAATATGACGGCTGTACCACCAATTTCCAAATCCACATTTTTATTTGGGTTCTCTTGCGTAAAATTTGAATTTTGACTCAAAATGATTGGTCGTGCATTTGTTCCAACATCACTGCACGGCATTGTATTGCACGCTTTCTTAGAGCTCGGTTTATGTTCTAGACAATCTCTTTCAGGACGCTGTTGCTTTCTTCCTTGAGCCATAACTTGTTCACAAATGACGTCTCTTGTTTTAAACCCTCCGCCACAAGATTTTGAACACTGCATTGAAATTTTTGTTTTATATTATGAATAATTCAAATCTTAATCTTATGTTGAAAATTTAAGATAAAAAGTTTTTTTTTTCATTTACGATTTATAAAAAATATAAAGTTTTGTATTTTTATTCTACTTAAAAACCATATCGAACTGTCATGTTTGGTGTAAAAATAATGGCAAAATTGATAGTAAGAAGAAATATTTTGTATTGATATAACTAGTATATTTTGCGAGATAAAAGGTTTGAAGAAGATGTATAGGAGAAGATTCAACACAATCACTCTTACCTTAGACCATTTGCCAGTTTGCCATTTCACAGGACAATCCCAAACGTTGCAGACTTGTCGGTCAACCGGCGGTGGTTGCGGGCACATGTGATTCGGCACGGTAACAGTATTGGTGACACCACGCGTGACCTCATGTATACAGGTGACGTCTCGTGTTTGAATGCCCAGTCCGCAAGGGCTCATGCAAGGCGAGAATTCACTTGTGTTCCACCTGTAAAACGTAAGGTAGTTTATTTAATGTTAATACAACTCTTAAACAACGAATCCACAGTCATCCAATAAAAGTATACGCTCTGTAATAAGAGTCTTGGTATACCACTTAAAATTTTCACTCAACGACAAAATCATGAGACAAACCAATGTTACATCGTGACCTGAAATCTATAAACTTAATATTCACGATTGCGATCGAAACCAACTTTTGTTCACGTTTGCATGTATTATTAATATCTTCTATAAAGTATTCCAGACGTCTATTACAAGCGTGATACAATTTTTTGCATCGCACGCGAGCATTTTGGCTCGCAAGCGTAATAGCTTTCAGTTTAAGTTTTCTGAATTATGAAGTGCAAAACTTCTGTTTGCAATTGTCACGCATCGTAACAGTAGAAGTAATGCTTTTGCTGACATAAATTGAAAACGAGCCGTGAATTCAAATTTAATTGCGAATTTCGAGCGGTGTAAATCAAATTATCGCTAACCCAATTTTGAGAATACTGTTTTTTTGTCACTGATCTATACACTTGAAATTCGAATTAAAGATGTTTTTTTCCAAGTATTTTATTTCTAGTGCAGCTAATTAAATATTAATTTACCTTGGGGGACAGGGATAATCGTTACAGGTCTTTATCCTAGACTCAGGTTTAGTTTCCGCTGAACACAGATACGGCGATGTTGATTTTCCGGTATCATCACGAACACAGGCTATTATTAAATCCTGGATTCCTGAAATGATAATGGACACTATTGCCTTCGGTACTACAACATTAGTCGCATAGATTACAGATTCCTTTTCCAACCAATTATATCGATTCCTTTAATTGTAATTTGAAATTCAATTGAACTCATTTGCAAAGCACAAATAAAAGCCATAGACTTGCAAAAACATGGATTTAATTATTTTTAACAATAGACTTAAGTTTAGCTGATTTAAAAGTGAATATACTCATTGTAAATAACTATTACATTCCCAAATTTACCCAAGATTCAAGAATCAAAATAAAAATATCAACCGTAGGAAAGGATTCAAATGAGCTTCATGTTTACCTCCCAAACATGTTGCACTACAATCCGTATAGCCCATTTCTTTCCAGGAATATGTTGTGTGCACTGCAGTTCCTGGCGCGACTTTGACGCTGCTTTCATAGTTTCCTGAACCGGAAAAACTCGACGACGACCTGTAAGGATCAGTTAAACTGGATTCCGCATATCCGCTGTCTCCAACAGTGTCAATCCTGTACGATAGACTGTTGCCAACTGCACTGCACGGCTTCATTACACATTTTTCGGCTTCTACAGGTTTTGGACCGGAACATTGTCTATCCGGTAGATCTGCGACTGTTTTACTAAACTCCAAAAATATTTTACAACGGACTTCCCGGTGTCGTATACCTTCGCCGCATGTCACACTGCATGGAGACCATTCCTCTGCGACGTACCTAAACATTTCAGATAGGAAATACGGTCTCATATTACTACAATACATTTACGCTGTACAATTTTATATCATGCAAAGTTTTGATCTGCTTTAATGAACTAAAAAATTGATTTGCAATTAGATGCAATCTAAGGCTACTTACGTCGATTCGGAAGGTATAGGCTGATCTATCAATTTTTCTGGCATCGGAGGTGCTGGATACGATTGCATCAGTGGTTGTGTCATTTCTTCATCTTTGATAAACAAATGAAATGATTATTTTTGGAAATAAATAATTAATTAAAATTTAATAACGCTATGATCCGCTACTGCCCGCAAATGCCAATAATGCACTTGCATAAAAGATGTAACTCTCTGGACTCTGGATATTGAATTGATAATTACATCATGATAGTTAAATCGTATTCGATGTTATTTTTTGATATAATAGGATTATCTAAAAAAGTAAACGTCCCTGCAAATGTGCTTATTATAAGTACGAACATTAATTAGTCATGTTTAAAGGAAGTTAGGTCATTTCATTTTGGTATAATTATTCTTTAAATGGGACGCACCTTGCAATTTTAGAAAAAAAAAATCAATTTGACATTTTCGGATATTTTAAATATCAGAGTAAAATCTTTTGCAGCAAATGGGTCAGACTTTTGGACCGAAAATAGCAAATCAAAGGTTTAATGTTTCCTCTAACCAGTACGTAAATCTTTAAATGCTTTTTTTTTCAAAATTACATTTTTTGAAATGAACTGTTCAGCGCATTGTTTTCTCGGGATTTATTCGACCAGTTTATACCCCCCCCCCCTAAATTGGTGGATCAATAAACTAAATGTTTGTAATTTTGATGTTTGAAGTTTGTTCATTTTTTCCAACTTCAAAGAGAACTTTATCGCGAAATTAGAGTTTCAACCTAATTTATGTCGAATGTTTTCATGTAAATGCGTAAAATAGTTAAAACAAAGCTCGTACAAAATTAACTGAAGTTTTGGCAGAGTTGGAAAAAAACTAACCAATATTGTTGTTAGAAACAAATTTTTATCTTTAAATAAAGCGAACGAAATTGATTTATAAATATACAAATATATACTTTATGCATGATAAAAAAAGAAAATAAACTGCTGTGATTCGAAATATGTTCATCAAACGAATGATCTAATTTAACACAATTTAATGGATGACTTACAATGGGAGCACGGTACATTTGTCTTGCACTCTTGCTCAGTGTGCGGTCGTTCAGCGGGGTCACAATCATTAGACAGTTGGCCAGTACCATCACGACATTCAATTGTTCGCGTACGGATACCATTTCCACAGGAAGCTGAGCACTGTGAAAATAATGATAAATAAAAAAAATATAAGAATTACAACATACTCTTTCATCCGACAAAAATTGACATTTATTATTTCTCTGATGATATACGAATTAAATTGAATGGAAAAAACATGACCGATAAAATGTAACGAATGATTCTGCACAGGTACAATGAATCCAGTGATCAATCAGTTATTTTACGGAACAAAATAATATTATTCGACTGTATGAAATTTTGTTTGTTTATTTGTGTGCAATTTGTGTTTTTCCTAATTTTAAAACATCCACCGGATCTATTTTTCTCTATTAATGTCTGGCTGATAACATTTCATTGGACATGCATTTGACCCAAATGGCCGTTTTCTATATCGAGTCTGTAATTGTCATTTTCTCTGAGTGTTAATTGTCCATTAGAATAATTGTACCTCACTCCCATTAATTAGTAATTAACAGCGAGGTACACTACACGAGAAACGCGTTTTGTTGTTGTTTTTTTTTTTTACTTTTTTTCGACAAATTCTCCTTTTGTTTTTATTCGTTGGGTTTCATTACGAATACAACTATCAGTAACGAAGAAGTAAGCCAGCAGTGGCAGACGAATAAATTTTCAGTTATATTCAATAGTCCTCAACGTTGTACGTATAGATGATATATAAAGTAACAATACACATGCATGTATATGAGCGGCCACGCGTCTATGTGGTTCTTGTAAAATCACGAGGATCCTTTGATTCTAAATGGCGGTTTGCCATTTGCATGTACACGTGCATGCAATACCATTCGACGTGTTTTGACATACGTTGTGCATCCAACGATGTCCAAACCGTAGTGCCTTAATTTTCTCATGTAATATTAAATTTCTCCCGAACAAGTACCTTGTTAAAAATAGGAAAAATTCAAAAAATTTACTCAGATTATTTCGCTTGTTAAATGTAATTGCATCTTAACAGAAATATTAAATTTCAAACTGAGCTTAACAACTTTTATTCTAAAAAAAAACAAAATAAAAAAAAACAGTACAAAAAAACACGAAATAAATACAAAAGAAAAAAAAAGTGACAAAGGAACGTTTAAATTAAAATAAACTTTGCCAAGCTTTAGACAATATTTTATTTAATAGTGAAAAATAGGACTAAACATGGTAACAATTACTCAGACAAAACGTAAAGAAGATTGTGAGTTTGGTTCGTTTTAAGCTGGCAATTGCGAAAGTATATTACAGTGGCACGGATGAGAAGCACATAAGTCCATAAGCCGTAAGTCATTCAAAAGTTATCGGACAAAACTATAGAAAAACAAAGCAAATTTTTGTGCAATCTTTTTGTGACAATCCTTCAGAAGTTTTTCAGTTGCTCTTGTAGTGGCATCCTCGCAAACGTTAAGCGACACAACTCTTCTGACAACTTTTTTTCCTCTCAGCGGTGATGATTTTTTTTCTCGCAGGGTATGCCTCATGAATTTGCGCTGAGTGTGCACCTTAACGAGTGCACGCCTTAACGAATCGTGTCTTTTAAGAGGGCGTGCCTACAAAGAATTCACATCAAAAGCAACACAATGCCCCCGCGATATGTCGCGACGTTGAAAAAAGAAACAATAAAGAAAAATGTTTCGCTAAATATGTTTTTCTTTAGTTATAGTGTTTGGCTCGTTTATGGCGAATGAAGGTACAATATCAAAGGGCACACATTTCTTAAGCTTTCTGACAAAGAAAAAAAAGATCGGACAGAGAACTTGTCAATTGAATAGACAAGAATATTTAATCGTTTTGTTTTCATGTATATCAGTTAATGGCAAATTGCAAGCGAACAATTATTAAATTTCGGTCGAGCATTAATGATAGAATTGTTCTGCTAGAGTGGATGCTCAAATCTGACTACCCTCTTCAATCTGCAAAAATAATACCTTTTGGAATTACAGAGAGAGGATTGCGCACTTTCGTCCAATATTTGCTTAGATTCTTTTGATGGAAGGAAACGGAGGGAAGAGACAGCGGTTGTACAATAATGGAAGAGTGATCGGATTGAAGAACAATATTTTATTATGCTCTGAAGTCGAGTCTGAGGTGATTGCCATACCGTAGCAAAATATTTGTTAAGACAATGAAAACCTAAATGTAATTTCTTGTTTTAAGATTTTTTTGTATAGTTTTGTGACGACATGTGAAGAGACACGCGTTTGATATAACTTTGTCAGAAATAGTTTATTGTAATAAATCATAGCGAATTATACAAGCCGCTTCATTGTTCGTGTGGGCGCTGTGAATATGAATAATTTAATTGCGAAAGTGACAAAAGCCGACTATCACATGTTATTAATTGCCACAGTCGCACAATAAGATTTTCATAATGTCATGAAAAATCTTGAAGAATGGCGCTTAATAAATATCATCGTTGTGATTCTTCATTTTCTCTTTCTTATATGGATACGTGTTATTTTGTTGTTGTTGCAAACTGAATCACGAGGTGATAATCAAATTTATGTGACAGTGCGAGTCGCCGATTTTGCACTTCTAATGTGTATAAATTAAACCTTTACGGGGCTGTAAAGCAAACGGCATTGCATCGTAAATATGCGAATGATATCGACGAAATCAGACGCAATAACATTGTCATGACTATATATAATAACGCATGCTGATGCCACATCACGTGCTTCTGTTTTGGGCTTCTGATTTGGATAGAATTTCTTTTTGCTATTTTAAATTAGATTCAGTTTAACATCGTGAAGGATTTGGATGCAGTTGAGTATAGAAAACACAGTTCAACGAGTTTTTAGTTTTACAGAGATTATCTAGCGTTTGTTAAAATAATGAACTAATTGATATAAAAGTGTACTTTTTTAGTTAAAAAGAAACTATTTTGAACAAATAAAATCACTCTAACGAACGTTAAACCTGTCAAAAGTGTTTAAACGTAGCGTCTTATAACTGCTTTGATAAAGTATGTTTACGTTTGAATTAATTCACTCAGAAATTGTGAAAGAAAATTGTAAAAGCAAAACTAACGAATGTTATATAAACAACGAACTCTGTGCACTGTTTTAGAGCACAGAAGATGAAAATGCAGTGTATTTAAGCCGAGTGTAATTTGATCTCTGAATAGAGACCACTCGGTTTTCTAATCGAGCATCAGTAGGTGAATCGAGATGATAGAGGGTTGAAATGAAAAGAAGAAAAATAATATTGAAAAGAACGATTCTGCTTGGAGATCAATTTCTGTCTTCCGGCTTTTATTCAGCCTTCAAACTGACGAAATCATTAGCCTTCCCATGTAGTCTACACTAAAGTGCTCCATAGAAAAGATGTCGAATAAGAATGGTCTGCAATAGAAAGCTTTGTGTGTCGATCAGAAATTGGGAAACATCGTAAATTACGGTCATGACGCGCTCAACCTGGTTGCAATTTTTCACCGACTCCCTCTTTTATTGCTATTGATGCGAAGATGAATAATATTCCGTCGATTTTAAATGTAAGTCATAGTTGGCACGTGATCGCACCAATAAGAAAATCGAAATGAATTTACATTCGTCTTGAATTTGCATTTAGCAGGTTCGTGTTCGACGATCGAATTCTCGTAGAATATTAGAAATAATCACATAATTATATAAGAAAAGTTGCCTATTTTTATGATCATCTGATATCGCTTTTACTTAGACAAAGGAGCTATTTTCTTGTTTTATTGGACAAGATGCTTTTTCCAATTCAATTAGCGTTTGTTATAAAAATCATAATAAATTAGTTCAAGAAAGTGTAGTGCAAATAGATGAATCCGCTTTCAATCGACCTCAATAATCAATAAATTTGTTCAATCTTCTTTTTTTTATTATTATTTGACAACTAACGCTGATCAATCACTGTCATACAGCGATGTCATGATTCGCAATTTAGTCACGTGTGCGAAACAGTCTTAAGGAGATTGTACGTCGCTACTCAACATAGTGTACATTTTTTTAAATTCTAATAAATGATCTCAGGTATAGCGTACTATGATAAAAAATTACTCTGTCCGTGTACATTTGATTGATTTACTTCAGAATTCATGAGAAAAATATATAATTGTTGAAACGAAAAAATGTCGTTTATTTCAACATGTTTTCAACCATCCTAGAATATTGTCGCACACGTTTTTAAGAAGTTCAACTGCAGTTACTTTTGTCAAAGAACCCTTTCATTTCAGCCATCTGCACTTGCGTATTAAAACTCATGAATTCCAAGTTGTACCTGATAGATTTATTAATGTTTTGGTGTACTCTGTTATGACGTGAACTCCTCTCTTGGTTTTGATTCTAATATTTGCTTATACATTATGCGTTGAGAAAATTGAAACGCTGACAAGGGTTGTGATTGCAGTCACTGCAAATGTGACTATATGTTGGCGTTGCATGCGCACATTAAATGTTGTATTAAACGCGTGACAATGAACATTCAGCCGTAATTAAATTTCATGGTTCACACTTCAAAATAAAAAAAATTATATAATATGTCCCGTGAGTTGATTTAATACGTGAGGTGGTTATGAAATAAACTTTGGTATACTTCATTGTTATTTCAAATTAAAATATTGACGGTTTACGCCATGTTCCAAACGCAATTTAAAGTTGCTAATTGTACTTGAAAATTATATTGTATTATAATGTTCATTCCATTGAATAAATGAGAAGTTTGTAATAATTCTCTTTGCATTTTAACTTTTAATTAGACGCGTCGACTCCACATGCATATTGTTAAAATACGTTTCAGCATTTTGACAGTCTCAAATGATCAAAACTACTTTGATTTCTGAATGTTTGGTAAATGTCAATTATTTTTATTTATTTATTAAACGGGTATATACATCCTTAACAGTTATATATATAAAAATCCTATTAGGAAAATCTCTTACGACCGACTTTTACGTTCAATTTCAAAATAGTTATCGTTTTTATAACAAAAATATTAAGCATTTTTTACCAGTAATTGAATTCTACTGCATTTTGTAAAGTTGTACCATTGTTGAAAAAATAACGTGGTTTTTCTACATTTATTTTAATTGGAACTGTGATTTATAATTTAATCATGTTATATCTACTAATTATGTTATATCACAATAGCGACGTAACTATTGTGTATACAAAAAGCCAACTTTTATAGGTAAAAGAAGAACAGCTTGAAATGATTTAATTGAATTTTCAACCATTGTGCAAATGATTTTAATTTTGTTTGTTCGTGTTTGTCATTGAAGATAAAAGAAAAGAAGTATTCCAAAGCGAAATGATAATGTCTAAGTTAATCAAGCACGCCGTTTCAGTGGTGGAATTGCATTCTAGGTTAAACAAATGTAGGTACCAGCCCCAGAGGGTTGCGATAATAAATAGGTTCCCAGAAACGTACACATTGGAGGACAGCATCATATAATTATTTTCATTTGTTCACAATAGAAAGTAATATGTTCCCTAGCGACATATTGACCCAATCTGTTAGAAATGAATTGAACAAGCGAAACCATTTATCATATCAACGATACATTCTTGAATTATAATATGCCCAATCTGTACCAGTAAACAAGACATATTACACATAACGGAGTTGTAAATCAGATTCTAAAAAAAAGTTAAAAATAAATTTTTTTTGTCAAAGATGCCATTTGTGAATAATTTAAATCATACACTGCTACGTTATTTGAATGTTAATAGAGATAACGAGATCTAAATTAAATACAGTGTTTGATTTCAGTTCCAGAGTGGCGGAGTAAGATTAACTTGGGCGACTTGGTTTCGTTATCAAATAAACCTTGTTGCGTCAATTAAATGTTTCGTGATTGTTATGACGAAATACATATAGTTCACCTTCAACCGAATTTCGCCAATTTGTTGAAACTCCAAAATTAAACCTATTCTCTGTTATTGTTATAAAAAATATACTCCCCAGTAAAGTAAATTTGTCCAGGGTGTCTGAAACGATTATCCGTATATATAAGTGAGTCAGCGAAAAATGTTCAGTACACTGTAAAATTTGAGGGGGCATTAGAATCGATACATTTGGTCCATTCCTTAAATCACTTTTGTCCATTTAAGTAACACATATATTTTAAATGTAATGGTCAGCTTGTGCGAGCGTGCAAAATTCGCCGAACATTTCTCTTAAATTTGTCTACGTCCGGAGAGCGGTGGAACAATAAAATTCGTGCTTTACTCGAATCGCTTCGACTCGACATAACTCGGCCGACGGAAGAAAAATCGCGGGATTTTGAGTGTGTCAAGTAACATTAGTCGATTCCAGTCGACATTAGGGAGTGCGTTATATATTTAAGTGGCGCGCCGAAGCAGCGTCGTCTACTCGACACTGTTCTTTGCGCACCCGAGCTTTCCCTCGTACTTTCGCTCTGTGCAACACTTAGACGTCATTTTTATATCTCTGGCTTTTGCACGCATCATCATCCCCACGTCAACAGCTTTATTTCCCCCGAGCGCGCTGTTATCGTGAGAGTCTTGTTTCGCGGCCAGTGGGGCTTCGAATACACGCGCCACTGCTCCGAGGCACCAACGAGCGGGGGATGGGAAGGCTATTTGACGTCTAAATTGTCCTATTTGATGTCGGCGGCTGATGCGGAGACGTTCCTTTCAGAACGCAAGCAAAGTAACTGCGAACCGCGTCGTTATTGCTCAAAAAAGCTGAAGAGACGTCTGGTGCCTCACGTACCTGTAAATTTTTTTTTTCTTTATCCATGCATCAAATTATTTTGCATGCTCGCAATTGGGCTTGACTTTCGGATGAAAATGAATTGGATTAGAGGCAACGCTCTTGCGGGTGAGCGAATTAATTAAATATTTTAGCATTATACGTATAAAAGAGTTTGCCTAAGCGAGATAAAGTAAGTCTCTCGCCACTGTCCGCTGTCATGGCGGATTATGTATTTGGGAGATCATTTTTTTGTTAAAATTTTTTTCTTGTCTTCTTGGAATTGCATTTTTATTCTAATGAAAGCAGATTATTTTTTGTATAATTGTGTTTGTTCGACTCTTCAATGTCTAGGTGAAAGCTGTATATTACGCGGGATAAAAATTAAGATCATGGGTAGGTGTAAGCAGAAGAAGTGGGTAAAAGAAGATGAATAAGTTGCTTGAGCGTTTTTGTTGCGAGGGATGTTTAACACAAATTAATTATAATTCATTCACTCATAAATTCATTTATTTTTTCTTTTTTGTGCTTTTTTATCTTCTTGAAATTACACGAAGATTCGTTTTTAATTGTTTTTTCTTTTCTTTTGATTTTGTATTTTTTAATTGATTTTATATACTCGTATTATTTACAGAGAATATTTATTTAAAAAGAGTTTATTAATGTAAATGTGTTATTATTTCGGATAAAAAATATGATAATACAATGTATATAATTTCAGTACAGAATATATAATTTTTGTTGCAACGGTTTTTGTTTGAAAATATATAGTTGCATAAATATAATACATCGCTGTGAGTTACACAGGATGGTTATAAGTGAAATATAATTTGAAACATTTTGCGAAAGTCATTTTACTTTGGAGTTTCGTCTGTTTTGTTTACGCGGATGTTTCATATAAGTGTCATATAATATGTATGTGCGACGGTAACACGAAACTTGTGGAAGCAAGGGGGCGTACTCAGTTGCGCTGATCCTTTAAAAACTGATACAAAATTGTCGTTCAGTAGGGGTGCAATTGCGCCGAAATTTTTTTTCGTGCAATTGCGCCGAAAATTTTTTTCGTGCAATTGCGCCGAAAATTTTTTTATGCATTTGCGCCGAAAATTTTTTTACGCAGTTGCGCCGAATGAAATCCCAATTAAACACATTTTATGTTTTTGCGTATTTTACGCATTGGGCAATTTTAATAACTCAAGCCTTTATATTTATTTATATTTTTTTAATTCGGAAAATTATTGCGCGCTATTTTCCCACCTCGCAAATTATTGCTTTGAAAATTGTAACGTGGCTTTCGATCCAAAAGAAGTCGATTGATGATTATGTTCATGATATTAATTGATCAATTATGAATTAGTTTTATTTTATGTATCACTAGACATATCACCCGAAGCAAGACTATCTGTATTTTCATTTATTTTACTACTTTTTGTAAAACAAATTAAGAATATAAAAATGAGTTGAAAAATAAATAAATAAATAAAATGATGTGAAGTGAAAAAATAAATGAAATATGATTTTATTTTATGATATTAATATATATGAATCTTATTTTTGCAGTAAATGAATAAGCAAAATCACGTCAATGTTCGTGCCACATTCAACGATCGGGGCCAACAGCGGGTTTTTCGTTCTAATTTTTCACACTCGGGAAAGCTTGAATTTTCGTGAAATTCTGTTTGCTTAACGTATTCTCATCAAAAGAATTTTGTTCCAAAATGTGAACATCAACACCTACTAACGAATTGTTTGCGCAATGTTGTTCGATTGTATCATCTATGTGACTGGATAATGCGAACATTGATATATGAAAATTAAAAATGCACACAGCTAGAGAAAAATTGTGAAATGGAGTGAACGTGTGTAAATTTGGTTGAACATTTTTATAAATTTATTCAAAGCGAACTAGAAAATTGATGCAATTCTAGGGATGTGAACGTTGATCGAATTTTCTCACGAGTTGCCAAAATGTATCAATAATGCAACACAATATATTTTGTTACTTTGAATTACAATATCTCGCTTGTGGTAATGTATGTCGACATGAACGTAAAATTATATTGAATTCAGTTGTTGCAATCATGTTAATAGCTCATTTTCCTAACAATTGTATCTCAATTACTCTTCTGCAATAATATTAGCTCAGAACATGGCTGATATGTCAAGAGAAACAGTAATAATAATTATTATTGAAGCGTCAGAATGATTTTTGTATTCAGTAGTTTCTATCTAGTTTTTTTAATTCTCTGGTTATTCCAAATTTTTCAGTCTTCATGTCAACACATAGAACTTGATTCTATACAATTACTGTATATATTTTTGGAATATTTTGTTTGTTACACTTTTAATTATTTTTAACTTGTTTTTTTGTAATTAAATTTCTAATCCTTTTGTACTTTATAACACACCAGCATTCAAATGCAAGACACAGTATATAGCAGAAGCCTGTATTCCCATGACATTAAAGGACTACTTGTCTCAGGCTCAGATGCTTGTATTGTAGGAACTCTCGTTGTATCCGTAAGCCTGGACCATATATTATTACATCCATATGTTACCCGGGATAAAATCTTTAACGTGGCTGATAAATATAAATTTGCTGGCGAAATAAGCAGAAGATAAGCAAATATAAATACAAATTTTGACAGCAGACGAGAAATGGCAAAGAGCAAAGGAGAAAAGCCGAGAAAAAACACAAATCAAAGAAAACAGAGGATGAGGAAGGAGGCGCTGCGCTTGAGAGATTCGCGAATTTCTGTGGTCTGATCACGGGGAAAGAGAAAATCGGATTTCAGCCCCATTCCGCTTGCCTAACCGTCGAAGAAAGTGCACTCTCCTTTATTGCTTAAACCTCTCTCTTCCATTTTTCCAGTCTCCGCGTACTAAGAAAGCATCCAATTCGTTTCCCGATGATACACGTTTGTCCTTTTGTCTTTTGTCCCACTTCGTTGTGCTGTTTCAAGTTAACTTTTTCGGAAAAATTCACTTTTCGACACTTTAAACAAATAAGATGTGCACGAGATCAAACAATTCGATGATTTATTGGGTTAAGCGTTAACGTCTAAAACGACTGGCAATTTTTTGCCTCTTTCCCTTTCGCGTGCGCGCTCCCTCTCCCTTTCTTTAAAAGCCTTTGCTTTTGTCGTTATGAATTCAAGATTGAATGTTCAAGTCGTGCGGGATAAGGGTTATACAAGATCTGGTATTATTACTTACATCACTCCATTGACTAGTCTCCCACATAGGACAGGAAATGGTGTTGCAGGTCTCTTGGTAATGCGGTTTATGTGCTGCACTGCATTTGTAATCTGGTAACTGATAGACAAAGATACATTCGAGTGTCAGACGATTTCTAATAAAATAATTCATGATTACTAGAAACAAATTAATTTACTCAACTAAAACATAAAAATGCCTTTTTTAATAAAATAACTAGAAGTGCTTTGCATGACTGAAATGCCACTTTTTAGTTTTAATGTTCGGTCAATTTATTTTGCAAAGGTATACTATTTATATCTGTTTATGGCTAAAAATTTTCATCCTACAATAATTTTTAACTGCGATATATTCATTGGAATTTTTTTTAACCAGATTGACCTTCTTTCGTTTGAATGATAATTTCTATAAGGGTTCAATTTTTTATAAACAGTTTGTCTATATTCGTTATTGGAGCGAATGAAAAAATTAAATGATTTTCTAGCTTTAAACAAGATAATTACGAATGGTATATTATTTTGCAGGTGATTTTATGAAAAAATATAAAACAGTAAATTTGTTTAGATGCTGATTTATTAGAAAATATATATTTACTTGTCGTCAGTACTATTTAAACTTTTAGCAAAAAAGTGATTTGAAAATGATTATAAAAATATTCAAATCTAAAAATTCAGTCACAATGAATTTACATTTACTCGACATAGATATAAAAGCTGAAAATAAAGAACCGCGCTTTACGCCAATCGTCTGACAATGCCATAGCCTATCGAATCATCATTTGCCATCTGCTGTCTAATCGACAGAAAACAAATTTTATCTCATGCCAAATTGTAGTCAGAGATAAAAACAGATATACTGCGACAGTTCAGACGATGATGCTTAAATCCAAAAAGAAATCACCTGTGTCGGAGCCAAGTCAAAATATCTTATGCAGTCCTAGATATGAAAATTTATTTAAAATATATAACTCAATTTTTATAGATTTTTGCATAACTTCAAACTTTTGCATTTCGCTTTGTGAGTATTAACTATTTTGTATTTTTATTTCCATTTGCAATAAATATCAACAATTGATTATTTTTTATTTTTTTATTTTTCTCGATGAAATCGCACCGTAAATTGTTTCGTGTTTGCAAACTAATGAAAGGCCATTAATTTTTTACAATCAATTAAAAATAATTTTTCTAGAACTTTAGAATTTCAGAGTCAGTTCTAATGAAATGAAATGGGAAAAGAAATCGCAAAAGACGGATAAATCTTTTGATTAGTTCGTAAACCTATTACTTTCTTCTGACATATAAATTGCAAATAGTCTCTCAACTATATATCATCCCATGAATATAGAACTTCATTGTTAGCATCCTTTCTTACCTTGGAAGTAGCGTTTCCATTTTCTTTGGTGCAAACTACCGGTCTCGTCCTAAATCCTCCACCGCAAGTGGCGCTACACCTACTCCACTCCTCGGTTACCCATCTGCAAAAAAGAATACAATGTGAATACCATGACTCGATAATATGTTTTGTGAATTCTTGCGTCGCGCGTTTTTTTTCTTCGCTTTTTTTCTGTTGTAATTTGCAAGGCACGTCGCTCGGCTGTTTACATTGTTTTACGTTTCTTGATGAATCATCTCACTGACTATTTTTCTTAGCCGTCTGCAAAGTTTTTCTCGCACTTTAACGTCTTCTCTCGAAGAGTTAATCCCGTCATTCTTCACTTACCCCTGTCAAAAGCTAATAGTGGTCTTCCCCTCTTTGCCTTTTAACAAATTGACTCTCCGTTAAATTGATTACATTTCCACTGCGCGCTTTTCAAACCCAGCTTGTTCGCGGAAAATATTTAAGTCGACTCTTTCTTTGTGAATAGAAATGAAGGAGCGAAACTTCGTCAGTTATAAAAATTACCGGACCAACAAACTTTTCCCGCAACGGATGAAAAAAAAATTATTTGATAAGAAAGAAATCTGGTCTAGTGTTAATTACAAGAAGCCTTTCTGAGCTTATGGATAAAAACAACGGGGCTAATAAATTTTGTTTTGAAGTGAAATCCATGCGGGAACATTTGATATTAAATTTATTCGTATACTAATGTGGTAACTATGCATAATAATATACTGTAATATCGTATCCTTTGTGTAAATAAATGGCCTTGTTGCGATTATAATGCAAATGTTCGCATAATAGGAATACGAAATATTGCCAGACATATTTCAATTACCAGAAGTATGTTTATGGGTTATCTATACAAATAGAAACAAATTCGTTTCTATATTGCGAGAATGTACAAACAATAACATTGTATCGTCGGAAAGTTGGAACGAAACTCTCCCAGCTTGCATTCAAAGGTTTCATTTTATTTGGTTTTTTACACTTCAATTGAATCAACTTTTTGCATCTGTATTTATTGTTTCAAAGTTTAATTGCGTTAATTTGTGAAATTACGTTTGTGCGGTGCATTTATTGTTCCGTTCGAAGACCGTCTTTGTAGAAAATGATGTTATAGAAAATCCAAATTTAATGATCACAAAACTGTTGGCTCGGTGCAATGAAATAAAATAAGAGTGAGAAGAAAAAAAAGGGCATTCGAATTTTTTGTTTTCCCGTTTCAAGCGAGCAGTAAGTACAATTATTTCACATCGATTAAGTATGTTAAATCATAGAACAGAGAGGTATCGTATTGAGATTTCCAACCCTTTCTAATTGAATTAAGAGACAAGTATGTTTCATAGTATTGAGAGATTATTATTAAGTTTACCTAGTTTCGAAGTGACAACCTCTAGCAAACAATATTCTGAGTACTCCACTTGTCTCTCTCTCGTGAAGGATGAATGGGACGCTTCAGTTTTGAGATACACCTATACGCAATTCAATTTGTTCGATTCATTCCGCAAGTTGAATTCTAATTATTTTAATGGACTGAATTTTTGCCGGCCGAGATGCCTAACAGTTAATACTAAAGAGCTGCCCCTGAGCAGTGTCAGAAAATGGTTTGAATGTTAATGTGCTTTTCATGTACACTTGTACAAGTAATTTCACGTACTCTCTGTATAAGGAAAGTCGAATTAATGCAGATATGTATGAAGTTTCAAGATTTGTGTTACAGGATTGAGATTTCATGTTCACGCATATAGAAATTAATGCACTGCACTATACGCGATTTAATATACGCGCATACAATCTTTGTTTATGAATATTTTGCTTTGTGAATATAATGTTTTTTGAGCAGACGCCAGGTTGTTAAAAGGTGAGTAAACAAAGTTAATTGAGCGCCTACATCAGTTGGAATTACTTACTAGCGATTATAGTTTTTTAAACTAAAACAAAGTGATGAGACTTTGGTACCACGATTTTCAACACGTATTATAATTTGATGAGATTACTTTTAATTATTTATTTGAACTTGAACTTGCAGAATGCATTACACTTCGAATTTTAAACCACAACTTCTGATTTACGTTTTTAGCCGGCGTTCATGAATAGCTGACACATAATCATAGTAATCTGGTCTTTCTGCTGCAAACATAATGGTGAAAATGTTGCAATTATTTCAATTAATCGATAGAAAAGTAATCCAAGAGTTGATAAATTCATTTTTTTAATACTTTTATTCTCAAGGAAGATGTGATGAAATTCAATTCGGATAATTCCGTTAGTAATAAAATTTCTTTGAAAAGTTAACCAGTGTAAATGAGCTTTCATTTAATAGCTAGATATTAAGCAGCTTTTATCATCAACTTGCTTCTGTGCTGGTAAGCAAGATAACTAAATGTTATATACATCAAAGGAGATTATAATTAACCTGATTTTTAATCAGGTACATTTTGAATTTGATATCTTTCATAATTTGTATGGTTTCAAAGCGTTCGACTAATTTTTTTCAATTTCATTTTCTGTTAAGAATAACTTCAGGATTTTTGAGTTGAAACCTTAATGGACCATTTACCCAAGTGAAGTATGTATCTTTCTCTGTAACTTTATCTCGGTGGATAATATGTTTGTTTACAACAAATTACGCAGTTTATATATAATGATGCGTACAAGTTATTGCGCATTCAAATGAAAAGCGGCAACGATTTCAGACAGCTTTATTAACCGTCGAGTTGTTTTCATTCACTGTAGTTTCCATAACAAATATATTGCGCAATTCCGTATACTGCCAGTTGTAGTACAGTGCGATTCGGTAATGTTACCTTCCATGAAGTTTACAAAGCAGCGACTGCAAAAACAAATAGATAATTGTATAAATGTTGTATAAATGTTACCCATATAATGAGGGGCATCAACTTTGTTCGACGTTTCACTTAAAATGGTCATTAACTGGCTATTTCATCTGCATGTTGTGAAATTTATTTTACATTTCACGAATCGTACCATCGACGCAATTTAGCGGCAATCTTTTAAACTTTTATCGAACTATACGCATTGTTTTAACAATTTTCAATCGTAATTTTGATTTTATTCATCTTTTTTGCTCAAAAATAGAATTTTATAATAACGAGTAAATCGATTTTTACGAACACACTTTGTAATTGATCGGGTAAATTGTGACCTTTCGAAGGGATTTTTGTGTACACAAAAATAACTCTTTTATGAGCAAACTCAAAGTGCTGAACAAAGGCCTGTGTTTTGTCATCAGTCTATGTAATTGAAAATTTTAATTAAAAATACAAACAAAAACATCAAACTAATAAAACACACGGTTTCACTAAAATAAATCTTTTTCAATTTAATTGTTTTCGATGATAATATAACCTTTAGCGAAGCATAACCATTTGTTTTGTATGACTTTTTCTACACATTTTTTACTTAAATCTTTTATTCAGTAAACATATACTTTTGGAATATGTTGTTAAGAAGATGGGATGTTTTGAATATAACTAACCCTCAAAATACTGTATTGGACATGTATTGGGAATGAAAAAAAAACCGTTAACAAATGCACAAAACATACAACTCACAAATAAAAGAGGTACAATTGTACTTGTGTGCATCGTTATGTTGCGGAGAATATAGTTATATGGTTAAAGCAGCGAACTACCGGAGAGTACCTGGAATATGTTGTCCCTAGCGTACGACATTGAATTAAACCAAATTCGTGAGTAAAGCTATTAGCGCGATTTAATAGTACAGAGCACCGTCCTGATTTATTAATGACGTCGTGGCGTTAACTGCAATTGTCAAAGCCAACTCGAATCTCATCACGAGCAATATCCACACGTAGAAAAGTTTCGCCAGGGCGGTCGGACAAAGGCAGCTTCGCGAAAACCCGAGCGTGCATTTTGCACACCGCCATGCGTTTCAGCGCTCCTATCTGTGTCGCCTTGATGTCGTTAAATGAACAATGTTTGCTTGTAAATTAATTTCCGTTTTGTTGAAACAAAATTTATCATCGACCGAGCTTTATCGACAACAAATCACTCACGCAACAACTTTTTTCCGGTGAAGTGCTCGACTGTTCCGTGACTCTCTTTCTATGAACTTATGCAGAACTTTCGATTGCCTGTGCAATTTTTTGTTCTTTTTTTTGTTGAGTGGTTTTTTTTATCTTATTTCTTTTTATCCCGGTAAAAGTTGTGAGACCACATCGGTGTCGAAAACCATTCATAAATGCAAATACTTTTGCGAATAACCGTGACTTACACTTACGTTTTCCTCACATAGGAAGCTCACCGAAATTTACGTTATTTTCAAAGATAAGAATAAAGTATCATTATTATTTGATGGCCAACACTGTTGGTCATATTTTATAGTTTGTATCCGGAGATTGCGCTGGTATCAATACTGTCGTTTTTTATCGAATTTTGTAAAGATAATACACGAAAACATGATATTTTGTTGAGGCGAACATTGTAGTTTGTGGATGTTTGTTTATGACTAGGATATATTAAAAGGACGGTTACTAATCATGTGGTGTTTTTATGACTGATCGATTACGACTGACTAGTCGTAATCACAACCTTCGGTAATTTCATCGAGAGGCTGATTTGTTTGGTCGTATAATTCTCAGCCGATTAGGGGCCTCTGCATTGGAGATTTATTTTAACGACGGCATTTATTTCGACACGGAGCAATCGAACATATGAATTTTGATGAGAATTTTATTGGAGCGCGATATCATGGCGCCATTCGACACGCTTAATACGACAATGTGTAAGTGAAAATATGTACTTACTTTGTTGTACAAGGATGCGTGTTGCAGGGCAATAAAATTTTATCCGGTCTCAAGCTCGGATCGCAGTTCGCATTGTCGGTCAAGCTGCCGTCGATGGTTTTACATGTTGGCATTGCAATTTTAAATCCTATAAAAACAAAGAAAATCACCACTTGAGAACTGCACGGTTTCCATTGTACTGACGATACTCTCTCAAAGTTCGATATGTATGCAGATTAAAACTTGACCATCGGTTCAATTACTTTCATTTAAATAAACTCCAACGTTATAAATATTGTTCAGCCGATTAATCATCTCATGAAAAATTAAGACCATGCAAATCGCAATTCAATTTGTTCAGAGTATTTTTTTCTATTTTTTGCTATATTTAGTTTGTGTTGTATATTGTGTACAAATTTAATCTTATTATCTGATGATTTTATGGTATTCACTGCTGATCATGAATGGTAACTTGTACACACCCGGTTATACACAACATGTTGATGTAAATAAATAGTTAACATTATTTGTGTTTATATTCTCATCTTCCATTATTGTAAAAAATAACTGTACCTATTTTTGTAATTACCTATTTTGTAATTAATCCTCATTGGAATATTTATATTGACTTTTAGAATGTGCTCGAAGTATCGAGTTTTTAATTGAAATAACAAAATTATAAATACTATGTATAAAATATTTTGGGTAATAATAATTTAGACATTGGGATAATCGAATAATTATTCTAGTAGAAAAGATCAACCAAAATGTAGGATCTTAATTTCGACGTAAAATCCTCTCTTCAATATTCCGCTTCCGATCAAGTCAACTTTATATATAGATACACTGGAATTAAAAATAAACCTTCGTCCTTTATCAGTTTTCATAAAATTTACCAATCCTCGAGTTTAATTGCATTAGATATTCAAGCGTGACAGGAAACCTACTAAATTTAGTACCTTTTTTATCAATTATAAAAATAAAAAACTGTTATTAATCAATGATAAAATTATGAAATTAAACTGATCCCGAATGACATAAACTAATAATGTCCCTCTTCTTAAAATCGATTGGCAATAAAAGTTCTTAAACATTCATATACACGAAAAGGAAACTAGTAAATTCAAATTAATTACCAAACAACTCAATTGATTATCTCATTAATTTGCAAAACGAATTAACGTGAACGCATCCTTAAACCTCCCGACGAAGCTCTAATAAAATTTCATCTCGCGAGACACAGCTTAGCCGCGCGCCGTTTCTTTTTTATTCAATCTGAGAAAAACAATTTGCGAGCGAGCGAGCGAGTTGCATATGTGTGCCGACGCTTTCGAACATTACACGGCAACTTATCCTGACACGGCAGATTCGTGCGCCTGCATGACAAGTAATACCGTGACAGAAATACACAAGGCTTCTCTCGTGTATAACCGAATGGCTCTCTCGTGCAAGTAGGCATGTTGAATACAGTTTCGAACACCGAATTCACACGGGGAGTAGTTGTACGTCTGAACTAGATTTTCCGTGAATCGAACTTCGAGGATTTCTGTCCAAAGCATCGCGAACTCTGCGGCAAGGCTGACACAAGTTGGCAGGCATCCCAGGCGCCGGGGCCTTTCTTACGTTCATAAAGAATTCTCGTTGATTCGATGGGATTGAGTTCGACAAAATTTCTGGCTTCATATTACCCGACATATTTTAACCAAGTGATTGTGTTTTGCGCACAAAAATAATATTCGAATGTGATTCAATGACGATGATTCAATGAGAGACAGAGCCAATCCGATGATGTGCCATTTAATTCGAGTTCTCGTTGTTAAGTCACATTGTTACGGTAATTCGGTTTTGTCTCGGTTTATCTGATCGCCAAACGAATGTTTCGTCCAAGTTAGATGGACTGCTTTTGACTAGTTATTAATTAATCACTCTCCGATCGGTCTATTATTTTTGTTGTTATGATGAGATGTGCAAAATCGCTCCACTTTGATTTTGGCAAGTGGGTGTGATATGTACTCTTAGTGAAACATGCGAAGTATCGTTCAATCTAAATTAATAAATTAACACCACTTTTTGGTCTTGTACAAATCCCGAAGGATTAATCGAGCTCCTCAAGATCCATTGGAATTCTTGCCTCAAGGTCGTTATTTCGAAGTTGCTACACGCCGTTTCGTACAGAACGTAAATAAATGAAATATTTGATTCGATCTGATAAAATTGGTTTTGCTGACGAAAAACATTCTTAGGAGAAATATCAGAAACAAAAATTGTATTATTACTTTTTTTTTGTTGATGAAATTTTTTTTATAATTCTAATAAAGCGGAATATTGAAAGTGAGAATGAAGCTGCTTATTTGATAATTAATAAAAGTTTACGGTTTATGAAATATTTTTTTTGTTCGCTGAAGGGTGCACGTACGGAGATAACTGCATCCACAAGTCTACGCAAACGTGTTTTCAGAATGTACAAATAGCTGCTTCTGATAAAAAAAGCTCTGAAAATAGTATTGAACAAAGTGTTATTCCGACACAATTTTCATGATTCTAGTTATTGTATTACTCCACACGTTTTTCTATCGTATTTGAACAAAATTATTTTATCTGCTTTTCTAAATGTTATCTTTTCTCATACAGACATAAGTATTAAAGCTATTCTCTCGTTCGTAAGAAAACTTTTTCTACTTTATTTTTCATCCTATTTTTTATAAACGTGAAATGTTGCCTTAAAACGAAAGCTAAATCTTTTCAATGAAAAATGTTCACTGGCATTTTTCAAAACATGCCAGTTTTTTTTTTTTTTTTTTTTTTGAATAAATAACGATGATGAAAACTACAAACATTTTTTGGCCTGAAAACTTTACATCCTAATGACTATATTGAAATAACTCAAGAACTTGAAACTTTTTAATTGAATCAAACTTTTTGGAACTACATTTTTTTACTCAAAGGCAATACAACTTTTTCCAGCTGAATCTATTTCGTTTTCTCGTTACGATATTTTTTTTTCTCTACAACTAAGAAATGTGTTGCAACACACGTGCAGAAAGTGCACACACGTACCGTATTGAATGATATTTCAGGCTGTTATTTAAAATGGCAAATATATGTAAATGAACGTACCACCTCCGCAGGTTTCGGAGCATGCCGAAGTCGGTTCGAGTACCCAAGTGTATTTTGTGTGACAAACAGATCCATTTCCGCCGCAAACTCCGCATACGTCTAGTTTTTTATTGCTGCCTACCCTCAAATCGCATCCAACTTTCTATAACAAAGAATACGAAAAATATGAAATTACTCAATAGCAAAACCATCAATAGAGTTTGAAACAAGACATAAAATTGAAAACGCCGTCGAACTCTTTTTTTATCCGTCCAAAAGATACACACACTGAAAAAAAAGTATGTTGACTCAACTGCAATTCAGTTGAGTCAAGTCCATGTAGGAGTTGGATGTATCCACCCCTATAGTTTCTTTAAAACAGTCGTAATATGAGAAAAATTCAGCATTGCCATGGAGCTGAGTCAACTCCACAAACAGTTGATTGAACTCACCTAATAAGTTGAAACAAATAATACAATAGTATGACGTGCAATCGAAAAAAAAAGATCCAATTATACTTTTTAATAATCGAATATTAATTCAATTAATTATAATTTCAAACTTATTATTTTATAAACATCATCACAATCTATCGGCATCGCTCAAAATTCACATCGCACAACATCGCACAATATTCGTTGGGAATCGAACCTGGTACCCTACCAGGCAATAAAATCGCACGTTTAACACGCACAGCTAACCCAACACATAGATGTTAATTTCAATTTCTTATATAAAAAGAACGCCACGATTTGTAAATTATTCAGCCATATCGCGAAGTTGTCTCAACTTCACAGGAATTTGAATCAACCGTATGCCGACGTTCAATTAAATGCTTTTTTAAAATGATCGAAATAAAATTTTTCAGTTGAATCGAATAAAAATAGGTCGATTTAACATAAGATCAATCAACCTCATGATGGAGTTGAAAACACAGCTTCTTTTTTTTCAGTGCAGATGTTTAATATCTCAATCAATGGGAAATAACTTTTTGCCTTTTGAAACTATGCAGCGTGTAAACTCGTGGAAGTAATTGATCTCGAGTGAGAATTTTCAACTGAGCCAGCGGTGTCTTGTTGTCGCTAATTATTGATTAACAGTCACAGATCTCGAAATCTGCGCATCCAAATCTCTCTTGGAATCCGGAGCGATATTCATAATGCAGAAGCGTTCGTCATTTTCTGCTCTATTTATTACATCCAAAAGAGAGCAACGTTTTTCATAAAGCCTGACTTCGGCTGCCAATTCTTATATCTAAACGTACATTTCTCTATGGTAGATCGCTCAGAGGGTATATTTTTCCAATTAACTTTTTCCTGGCTCGAGAACTTTTCATCATTCGAAACCTAAATTGCCATTTGTAAAGTACCATGACGAGTAAATAAGCTTGAATAATGTTTGCAGGTAAATGTGCTACTTTCACTTTACTCTGTAAATTCGAATAAGTGAAGCTCATTCAAAAAAAGTGAATATACACGTAAACTACGTCCAGAGTCTTCCACCAAATGCAAAAAGTGAAAATTTCTACCTGGTTTGAGTCAAAATTACAATGGAATTTTCACTTTTTGCAATTGGTGGAAGACTGGACTTATTCAAATTTGGAGAGTATTAATAAACTTTTGTCAAGTATGTTAATGAGTGCGACCAGCAGTCAGTATGCGTAAATAAAAAGAAAATCATATCGCACAACAAAATCTTAGATTAGGTTTTGAAGAAAAAATCTAAGAAAAGTCGTGAATTAAAAAAAGAAAGAGTGGGAGGGGTGGCGGGCAAAGATCTTGACTCGACGTCGATCGCGACCTGGCTTAGACGCAAACTGATTTGTCATTCAACTTGCGTGAAGGCTTCAGGGGTTGGGAGTACATTATTCAACCTTTATCCACGGCGGAAGGGGTGAACTCAACTGAAGAAGAGAAAGAATCCAAGAAGCCGAAGAGAGAAGGAGCGGGGAGTTGAAAAAAAAGAAGAGGAAGGAAGATGAGCAGAGTGGCGAAAAAAAAAAAAAGAAAGACAAGTGGCAAGCAAGATTGCGGAGGACGATTAAAAAAAACAAAGGAGAAGAAAATGCTGAGGCCAGAGGTGATACACAAACATTTCAAAAGAAAGATTGGTTTTACATCAAGTGTGAAAAGGATCCTGCGAGTTTTTGTTTCCGTGAGAGAGATTGAAAGGAAAAAAAATTGAACGGGTAATCGTTAATTGCCGTCCGTTCAATTTTCACTCGGTCATTGAGGGAAAATTTTTGTTTTATTTTCACCCAGTTTGGCTGTAAATGTCAATGAATGTTCGAGCTAATACCGGTCAACCGTTGTCAGGATAATCCGGCTTACGCCGCTCATAACTTGAACGGTATTCTATTAGTTTAGTCATATTTATTCTCAATTGTACAGATTCCTGTTTGAAAACGTACCGAACTGTGTGTTAATTCAAAGACGTATTAAAGTTTGATTTACTCGATCAAATTGTGTGATTAACTAACTTACTGCCAACACATTTTTAACTTCAACTAGGGGCGATGGCGCGCTCCGCACAATCGCGACTGTTGCGTACAAAAAAAAGTCCTTTCATACACTATTTTATCAATATTTATTAACACATAATTTCATAGTAAAATTAATTTTTTTATGAAATAAACATAAAAATACGATTAAAACTATTTTGCGTACGAAACTTAAATTTATTCGCGATGGTACCAATAAACAATTCGCGAGGCCTCAATCGTCCGGTTAAGTTTGAGGTATTTAACACTTAACGTGTTATTATCGTATTTAAAAACCACGTCGCGTTAAACTTGGACCTTTTTTTAATTGTTTGAATATATGACGGAGATCGTCATCAGAGTCACAAGTTTGTGTTGATCGTAGAAACAACATCAGATAGTTGTCCGCGACGTGGCCGGTTTGGATCCTCACCGAGTACTAACTGAGCCGATCCTCGAGTTCAAAACTCCAAGTCGGTCATCGGTATTTTTGTTTGTTTGTTTTTTTGTATGTTTCCGGAAAATGGGTTCTAAACGACCGATATGAAACATCGCCGGTCGACACGGCGACGAACATATGCGTCACAGGCCCACTCCGGATGGTCATAAACTCAAATTTCTACGGGAACAATTGAGGCCTTTTTCCGGCGAAGAGGCCCTTTTGAGTAAAAAAGTAAACATCGTAAACTCGAAACTAATTTAATCTTAATACCGAAGAAATTTGATTTCTTTTTCCGCGTCTATTCGAAACTAAAAAATGTAAGATTATTTACAACTTGATAAATAAAGAAAAGAACTGTATTTGAAAACGTTCCTACGGAACAGCGACATCATGTAACACGGCTATTATAAGGAGGGATAAGCAGGGATTTAATAGTCCTGCAAACGGTCTGAATTAAAGTTAAAAATCAGTTATCAAGCAAAAGCGTTTGACACAAAATTTTTCAATTCATCTTCAAATGTTATAAATAAATTTAAGAAAAACAACAAATCAGACGTTCAGAAACGTTTGAAAATGTTGTTTCAAGTGTTTGTGTGACAGTAACGCAAATTACGTTTTCTTTCATCTGTCGAAAGTAATTTCCAAGACCAAATGTAAAGGACAAGAAAATTCCGGTGACTTCGTCCTTAAAAGTCCGGAAACTTGAGAGACGTTTGAAGAAAAGCGGTGACTGTGTTTCTAAGTACGTAAAGCTAATTAGTACTTTAATTAGACCTCGTTCAAGACATAATTACAGGTACTTAAGTGCGATTGGTCATATTGTTCTTCAACCTCAGTGGATGAGAATTGTGCAAACTTACTAATTTGGTGAGGTACAATTTACTCTTATCACATTTAGCTCATTTAGCTTAAACCAGTGAATGGTACGTCAATAAAGATGAGCAGATGTTTGCAAAAACAGTTTACATCGGTTACATTCTTTTTAAGATACTGCAATTGTCTGATAACCTTTGTTAATTTTTTTTTTCAATATCAATAATGATCATTTGTACAAAATTAAACATGTTTGAAAACGGTGAACAAGTTTTGAGACGATTTGTATATTATTTAAACACCGTGTAGCAAAAGTTAAAAGAGTTAAAAGATTTGAATTGCACATTTGATATCATAAATTGCAGGTTTTATAACGGTATGTTTTTTAATAATCTTCAAATGTCGTACCATGCAGTCGCCATCAATGCAGACATCAAGGCCTTCCGGTCGACATCTCGTGCCATCCTCTACTTTTTCTGTCAGCTCAACGACTATTGCCTCGTCCGATTCGATGTCATGAATATCATCGTCCTCAGCACCAACTGTTATTCTTCGGCTTGATTCTAGTATTCTCGTTCTTCTGTCACTTGTTCCCTCGGTCGACACTTGTTCACCTCGACAAATTAAAGCACACGGCCTCAGCGGGTCGTGATGTGGGAACCATTTCAGCAACTGTCCACTGTACGGGATGTCGTCAAACGCGCTGCACTGTTCCGCGCGGAAATCTGCGAAATCCTCGCATGGCTGGAAACAAATTAAATCAACTATCAAAATTTGCATTTAAACATCAAAACAAATTATCTCGTTATTCTTAAATTTTTAATCATATAAATGCAATAGATATGGATTTACTTTGGGCAAAATTTTTCGTTCGAGTTTTTCATTCGACTTAAAAGTACTTGCGGTTTTCTTTTCCGCATTTTTCTTTCAGTGCAGCTTCGTCCTTGCGCTCAACTGTAAATAATGATTTTTGATCTAAATGTAAATATATATTTTTTATTTCCGCAGTTCTTTTAAAGGGCTTTACTTTTGTCAAATCAATTGGTTTATTGTCACGTTCAACAAGCAAGCATTATATTTTGTAACCATTATTATCATTAGATTTACGATCATTTTATTCGCGACGATACATATTTGAAGAATTTCATATCTTTTCATCTCTTTACAAGTTTGATAAGAATTTATCTTTTTCTGGTTTATGTTTGAACGAACATTGTACATAGTCACGTATAAAAGCAACTTCAGTGTTCACTTCCGTCGTTTTGACGTTATTTCGAACACGGGTGACCCTTTGCGAAGCGCGAAGGCTTCACAGTCCTATGATAACACGTTTCTTTTTATCAGAGCACGAGATTGAATGGTTCTACATTTTCTCGTTTTTTTCCCGCGATGATAGCTAGATAATGACAAAGTGTAAAATCATATATTTTTGATATTTGTGTCATTGACGTTTTGACTGCGACAAAGTGAAATCCTGATGCACAGAAAGTTTGATTGCAGATGAAATGATGGACTGTCGATATTCGTATGATGAAAAAAAAAAGTTTTTTTTTTTTTAATAGACGGATGATTCACAAGTTTAATCATCGAATGTTTTTACTTCTTATTTTGTATATAAAACTGTTTTGAAGTAGGTGATCATAATTCATAATACTTTGTTAAACAGCTCAAGTTTCATTTACTAAAGTTATGAATACATGGTAACAGATGGCAATGTTGCTTGTTAGATACTGTACAGAAACTTGTAATGCAACAGCTTGTTTGGTTTGCTGCGAACGACATAATCGGTTTAAATATATGTTTAATGATCTCTCATTCTATGTTTAAGTCGAAAAAAGAAAGGCATCAAATTTATCGATTATCTCCCTGCGAAATGCCATAAAATGTAAAAAAAACAGACATCCGTAGAAACGTTTTTGACGAAAAAAGAAAAAATATATCTCTGACCTTTTCTTCATTGACTTGTTATATGTTCTTTTAACTTATTATTAAAATGCTGACCTAAAAGCGTTTCACTACTTTTCAGATTGCAGCTATGAGTGTGACATTTCTAACGCTTACAGTTTTATGGGTTTAATTATTAATTTATCGACCGATTATAGTTTATTTTTTATATAGATTCTTACTCTCCATGTAGATATGCGATTCAATAATTCACCGACCAACCTCCAAAGCAATTTCTGATTCATTCTCAGCTTGAATAATTTCTCGGCGTAGTGATTCTACACATAAAAATATTACGAAGCCATCATTTGTATTCTTTTTCCTGCTGTCGTGCTGACGAGAGAGATGTTTTCGAGGCGCCCGCAGCGTCAATAAAAGCATCAAGCTTGTGTGTCCCAACGAGTGTGATGAAATTCAAAATTCGTTTTAGCTCATTTCCCCATGACGCAAATTCCGAGCACGTTACACCTGATAAACCGGATCACAACGGCTCTCCCGGCGGAAAAAGTTTTCTCGTCGGCATCGCGGTAATGCCAAACTGCAAGCGCGACAAGCTCGCCAACCGATACGTAGATGAAAAAAAAGGCTGGCGCGAGAGGGAGGGGGTTGGCTTCTCTGTCAATTTTCAGCGCTCTCTCGTACTCTTTTCTTTTGTGTTCGCTTTTAGTTGTTTTTTTCCTGCGCCAAGCAAACATTTTCGCGTGCCAGCGATTTGTCCTGTAACCGTCGCTTTTCTATTCTCTTTCCGCGAATTTTCAAGTTTCGGAACAGACGCTTTTATTTCATCATTTCTATTCCCCCGCCCTCTTTTCCAACAAATTGACTTTATTAATATTTCCGTTATCCGCGCAACAACGATCTTTGTCGCATGACTTTAACCTGAATTCATTAGACACAGTCAACTATCCAATGCTGAACAGTTAGAATTGGCTTCTTTGTAAATCAACAAAACCAATATCGACAGTGTTTCTACAAAGGCTATTTATTTGAGAGCTTTTATCCTTGCAAAGATGTTAATACGTTTGGTCTGAATTGCAAAAATAATGCTTTGAGATTGGAATAGCTTGTGAAAATCACTCAATAGAGATGTTAATCTAGTTATAATTTTATCGGTCATAAGGAAAATTGAAGAAAGTGCATACAAATTGATAATGAATTAAAGTAAGCAACGTTGCATGATAATGAATCTAAATATAAATATGGATGCTATTTAAATTCACAAGATTGTTGTTGAGTATCGATTTTATACTTCATAGTCTGAATTTAGTTTAGATTTTGATTTTATCGTCAGCTTGAGTTTTTCAACGTGTAAAAAAAGTTTATGTCATGTTTACGTGACTTTTTACTCGCACTTTATGTTTACAGCAAATAAAGTTTTGCCTCGCTTTTTAGAATGTTTCAAAAAAATGATGATTGAGAAACGTTTCTAAAAAAAGTAATATTTTTCTAATGAAGCTTTGCAAACAAATTAAAGCATTTAGTTTGTATATTTATGTGCATCATTTTCAGCGATGATTCAGCGGAGAACAAAGTTGACAATTAAGTTTTAAATTTCGTTTAGCTCGGAGCGTATTATTTGCGTGCCAAAGGACTTAATTGTTTTTTTCTCAACGTACGAAATATTAATCGTGCTGAGTCGATTGCACTCGCGACTAACACTCTTGCGAGACCACGTGGAGACAATAATTCAGAGTTGCGACTATAAATTTCAAGTTAAAATCCAACTGGAAGGGATTTACGCCACGGAACACCTACAGTCTTTCTCACTTCCGCTTTTCAAGGACCGCCTTCTACGTATAAGCCGTGCAACACACACTTGATGATTCACGAGAATTGCGCCGTTTAGCGAAAGCGTAAGCCTAGTCGGAAAATTTCCATTACGTCGCGGGAAAAGAACACCTTTTTCATTAACGCTTTAGCTCCTTCATTAAAACAGTAAAAGATGAAAGATTTCGTGGAAGATACTCGTGATGCATTTTTCAATTTTTACTAACTGACTATCTGAGCGTCGAGCAACTCATTCACCTAAATATTTTGAATCAAAGGTAAAATAATATGAAAATAAATCATTTTCAATGTTCAATTAATATAACAGTTTTTTACTGAAGGACCTCCCCCTCCCAGTTATTAAAATTCATGTATCTATATAAAAGTCGGAAGAAAATGATATATACTTGCTCAAATTTTTTGTTCTTTGGTCAAAGAGATCCTTCTTGGATCAAGATTTTTTTTTACATATTAATTTTTGTGAAAACTCAGAGGAATGAACCGTAGGTGATTATTTGCAATTTCGTGCCGGTCTGATATGGAACATCCCCTACGAGGAACGCTATAATAACCACGATGAAATTTATTTGTCCGCATCGAGGGGAACGCTGCAAATGATTCCATTGCTTCAGCATTTATGACTTCACGCGTTTAACGCTCGTCTAAATCAGATTGATTTTACGGCAAGTCTGGAGTTGAGTGCACAGAGCCGAGTAATGCCAAAATTGTTGAAGCTTTACGTAACAGTTCCGGGCATGAATCGATGGCATGAACTTGCGCAAGACAAAATACTCGTTTTATTGGTCACTTCATTGGCGATGTTCAATTCGTCCGCAAATAAAAGAAAAGACGTTAATAGATTCATCGTCACAAGTTGGAAAAGTCGAGAGCGAAAAAATTGACTAGGAATACGTAACGGGAAGCGAAGAATAAGAATGGCATGAAAGTACAAGGGAAAAAAAACTCGAGGATATACTTCATTACGAGGTGGTATTTGCTTTAGTTCGCCAATCAACTCGTTCAACTACGTAAACTCGGAAGAAAAATTGGCCAAGCTCAAGGGGCTAGGGATGCCGAAGATTTTCGCCGACTGAATGCAAATCGAACACTCTTTACGTGACTCCTGCACTTTTTTTAAATTCTGTTTTGTTCGTAGTTAATAATACGCGAGAACAATAGTTTCGTGCCGGTTGCAAGTATCTACTATGAATAAATGCATTTTTAGGTCGCGCGAGCACTGCAACGGGCGACCGCGAAAGTGGGCGAAGAAAAAATTAAAAGACGCCTTTTTCACGTCGAAAATGTACAACCTGAACAAAGCCGGTAAATGCATCTAACGCCACTTTAATGACTTTAACCTTACAATACAATTTTTTGCTGTTTTCGACACGGAGAAGAATACACAACAAAAATCATTGCGATTGTTTGAATTCGAGTGGTTTTTTGTTTATATTATTATTAATATTTTAAAATCAATCTTAAATCAATATTGCAAAGTGTTGAAACTTGTCAATGTACAATAGTGGATATTGTCAGTTAAATTAATATTGATACACAAATGAAACAAAAAAGCGACCCAGATAAATTTATTAGTATACACGAATCAGTGTAAATGACCTGATTTCAGGTTTTACCAAAGTTTTCTCGTTATTCTGCTTTTTTGATGGTATGCATTTTATACAAAGCTCCAAGATTGAGGATTTCGAACTGCTAAGTCATTAAGTCGCACTGCTCAGCTGAATGAACGGTTTCCGAATAAATTCAATGGGTACTTACGAATTACTTTTCAACGACTACATTTGTCTTACATTAATTACTCTCACTGATAAACTTTGGTCCACATATACCGTTTTCTGATTCAAAAGTGATTTTGGGTTTTTTATTTTCCAAATCCATGATGCAATATAAAAAATGCACACAAAAAGTGAAAGAACGCGTGCGAATGATATTTTCCAATGATTTTTGTTTTCTTTATTATCTTTATATAAAAAATCCTTGATAGAATTTGCAAGTACTATTTCAATATTAAATATGTCAAAAGCAATTAATATGTACGGACTGACATGTTATCATCAATATAGATCTTCAATTTTGTATACCAAATTCGTATAATATATGAATGTGAGTATTGATTGATGAAGTGAGTATTGATCAATTCACGATTCATCAAAAATGCAAATGAAAATTAGTTTTTCGACTTGGTCAGCAATATGCAACCAAAAGTTCATTCAATGTTTATTTCAAGCAGGATTACATTTTTTCTATATTTATTTTAATGTCAGAACAATTTAACCGATTGTTTCACTTATTAACTGATTGATCCTAGATGAAATAATTGGAGCGTGCATGCATTGGCAATTATTCAGCTCTGTGACCGAATAATACAACATCTACATTGATCGAAATGCACTACAAACTCTAACGTAATTATTGTTAATATGCTTAATCCTAAACTCATTTGTTTCACAATTTCAAAGAGCCATGCTATATTTAAACTGTGAACAACAAAGATAAGAATGCCTCGTCCAAAATGTTGATCAAACAAAGTATCCATTCATAAATAATGCGATAAATATTGTGCCCGGCGCTGCGCGAATGTGACGACTATAAGTGAGAAACAATTAACGCCAATTTGCAAGCGAATAAATTAATTGTGCCCGGTTGAGTAATGATACTACAGAATGAACGCTAACTGTACTGACTTAATTTCGATTTATGAGAGAGATAGTCGCTTCCAAATATAAAACACGTCTTGCAATTACAGATCAACTTACAATAAGTTAATCGAATAATTGAATATCATTTTTTGTTTTAGTCCATCAATTCGTTCTCCGGTATGACGTGTGTGTTGACATTTCAAATTCAATATTTCATAAAGCTCTTTATTTAAAGTTGATTGCTTCCTTTCATTATCGTAATTTTTCATCAATTTTCGTGTTAATTCGACTGAGTTAAATTTGATAGAACTGAATGTCGGTTCAACGTTCGGACGTTTATTTTCATCAAGTAAACATAGCAGATCTAGTTGGCACTGTTGAATGAGAGAGACATAACCTGCCTATGTGCTCCCTCGCATACACCCAGATTGAGATAAGCCCGAAAAATCGTCCTGGATCCGGAAGTAGGTCGGGTCATCTGCATCGTTACATCCCCGAGGGGACGCCGATATCTGCAGAGTCAGTCGTTACATTTGGTCCATGGTTCAAGTTTGTTGAAATAAAAAAAGACTCTACACGCGCTTATAGCGCAGAGTGTGTGCGATGGCGCGACCGATTGTCACTTCGATTTGAATTTTACATGTCGCAGAGAGCCGCGAAGCGCGCGTTTTTAGCGTGAAAATGAATGTTCGCAGAGAAAAAGGGAGGGGGAGGAAAAAAGTTGCAGCCTCCACTTTTGCCAAGATTTTTCAGTACTCCCCAATGGATTGGAAATAAATGATGGGCGATATTTTCACGGACTTTAATCAAATAAGAAAATTGCTTCGCCCGTTGGATTTCATGTCTGAAATAATTTATGACATTTTATTGACAAATCAATAACACATCAAGAGAAATTAGTTTGGTAGAAAAAAAAAAAGAATAAAAAGCACGACCTGTCGCGCTTCTAATTAATTTTGACAACCTACTCTAACGAGCGTTTCACGGATATATTTCGTGGCGCCTTATCCATGACAAACTGAATTGTAATGCTCAGTGTCATTTAGCTCATTAATTAACGGAAAATACGACCAATTAATTACGCGTTTGACAATTCGTACTTATAATTCATCATGACTTTAAAATGTTCCGAGTGATGATGTCAGTCGTGTCAGACTGCACTCTCGTTTTCTTTCATTTTTTTTAATTCAAAGCTCGTCGACGAGACAATATGGGGATACGTTTAAACTGCTTTTATTGTCACCTCGTTAAGCTCCGAACTAGAAGTTCTGTTGTTTGCGGCGATGCAAAATTTCGCTTTAATGATGAAGGATAGGCCATAATAATGACATGAGAGATATTTCAGAAACGTTCTGAACTTAATTATGCATGTTTACGATGAGTTCAAGAGCCGTGAACGACTATGCTCCAAAGAAGACTCGAGTTATAATAATCAAAGTTATCGCGACACAAAACTATGTTTTATATAACTTAGGCATGTTTGCCGATGAAAATAGTAATTATTATGAACGCGAATGCACCGTTCGGCACGACGTCGTGCGCACCGAGCTCAAAAAGTGAACAAGAAAAATGAATGGTTATAGATTTTCGGTTTACTCGACAGTTTGCGCAAGAAATACGACTGTTTTCGATGATCAATCAGTTTATCCAAAGTCAAAAGTTCAGTAGGAAAAATGCACTATATACTGGCTATATTGTCTCAACTTAAAAATAAACTAATGTTTCAAAATCATCGACACTTGTGCTCACCTGAGTATTGCAAAGTTTGTACTTGTAAGTCCAAGATCTGCCTTTGCACTTTTTCCGGCACTTCTTTTGCTGCCTTGATATACCGCCTCCGCAGATCCTGCGAGCAACAATATTTAATATTAAGTTTGAACATAGCAACTAAGTGAAGTATTTTTGGCTTACACAGAAAATTTTAATGTTAAAATTCATACTTCAAAAGTTGACATTGGCAAAAATTATATCCAAAAGGGCCAATTGAAGTGTTCCATTGGGTAAGAGTTAAAAGCAATCGCCGAGATATGTTGGTTGGACCGAAAAGTTTGAAAAAGTCATCGTATTATTTACCGCAGCGTCATTGATGCCAAAGTCGCGCCGATCGTTGAAAAAGAGTTGAAAATAAAGCAAAGCGCCCGTATGAAAAGATGTGTGCGAGCAAAGTTGGCGAAGAAAGGGCGCGGAGCGGGAAAAAGGCGCATTGACACATCTATCCGGATAAAGTGCATGAAAAGTTCGCAGGTCGCGCACATGCTGCGTTTGACAAAAAGCAAAAAAAATGATTTGGATAGAAAAATCATTGGCGAGTTACGAGATCGGTTCGCTTCGGGCAGGTTTGAAAAGTGACGTTCAAAAAGTCGGTGAACAGAGACAGAGAGAAAGAAAGAGGGTGAACAAAAAAATCAAAAAGCTGAATGAAAAACTAATAAGTATGGTGAAAAATGATGAGCGACGAAAAAAAAAGGAATCGGCAAATGGATGAAGACGCGGACCTGCGGAATAGGCGGTGCCACGTCTGAACTTATAAAGCTCGTAAATTATCGGCGCGCAGCGCCCGGGGTGTTTCCGCGTGGCCGGAAAACGACTACAACAATTGCAGATGCCGAAAGTTACCGCGAAAGGCGGCGCAGCAAAAAAACAGCCCGAGAGTCGTCGCACACTCGATATTCCGACGGCGCAAGAAAACTTGGCCGAAATGAAACGCGGACGAGCCGAAACGATAAATTACGCCAGATGCTCTCTCTTTCTCTCTCTTTTTTCTCTCTCTCTCTCTCTCTGTCCGAAAGAATAATAATGCTGTGCTGCTCATCTGGCAGATACGACTCTGGGCTTCTTAATCATTTAATCGCTTCTGCCGCTAAAGTTCACGCGGTTACGCAAATAGTATAAAGAGAGCACAGAAACATATAGAATCGATCGTATGTCCCTCCTTGTCAATATTTCATGTAGAAAGAGAGAGAGAGAGAGAGATAGAGTGTAGATAGTGCGGCTGTGTAAAGACCGCGCGTGTTTCGCCGAAACGATCGGATCAATTATTGAGACACTGAGTGGCTGAAATGCTGTTACAGAGGCGTCGTATGCCGACTTGCGGGTCAGCTTGTGTGAACAACTTGTTTATTGATATTGTGTGCTAAGCATGTGTGCCAAGTACGGATAAAATTTTGTCGCAACGGAGAAAATTAAATTACTCGGGCGAATGCTTTGCTGGATTACGTGATGATGATAGTTACGCTAATTATCAGACCGTATTAACTTAATTATCGATGGTCACTGATATGTAAAGTTCATGATCTAAAATTTTTGTTTTCATCCTTTGCGATATTTTATATTGACACAGATACATTTTTCTTTTCAACCGAAAAAAGCAGAGCAGCTACACGTAAAGAAAGGTAGGACTAATTTTTACTAGGATTCGCGGTAGAAGTGTGACTGAAATACGAAACATGATGAATTACTAGTTCAGTTTGTAAATTTTATTTTAAAATCACAATTTTGAAAAATTTTAATTTGTTATGGAATTTTATGTTGGGCCATGAGATATTTTGTATTGTTTTTATTA